>JAUYWH010000020.1:20157465-20168258 GCA_034779795.1 Ctenopoma multispine | reverse complement strand
TCTCTTCTCTTCTCTTCTCTTCTCTTCTCTTCTCTTCTCTTCTCTTCTCTTCTCTTCTCTTCTCTTCTCTTCTCCTGCCAGCAGCTGACTGTGGAGGAACATGCTGTGGCTCGGGGTGGATGCTCCAAGCTATTGATCTAAATTACACTGTCTGCAGACTGCAAACTCTTTGGAGAGTAGGAGTGAGGGAGGACTGTGTGTGAGAAGAAGAAAGACACAGAGGAGGAGAGAAAGACAAAAGGCATGCAATTGAAAAAGGTAAATAATTGCCTGTGGAAAAAAAAATATAGTAGGGGCAGAATTGGGCCGACATATAAGCAAGGCTGTGATAAATAACAATGGAGAGAGAGGAAAATAGAAAAGACAGAATAAGAAAGGGTAGGGGAGCAGCCAGGCAGGGAAACAAAGAGAGCTAGAGAGAGAAGCACGCAGTGATAGTGCTGTGATTGAGGCGGGGGATGTTTTTTTTTTCCTCTCTCACTGTTGGCTGTATAACCGGACTATCATAGCTCAATCTAATCTCAGCTCCGTTACAGCAATGAAGGGTGTTTATTTTCATTTTCAGCTACCCAGACTTCGCTATTTTGTTGACTATCAGCTCAGGTCTAGCAGGGAATTGTGACAGGCATCACTCAGGGAGCTGACGCCAGACTGATGGCTTTTGCAGATGACATCACTCTACGGCTGACAGACACTAGACAATACCACAGGGGAATTAATAAACTTCCACTTCTCCCAACTTGAGGGTTATTTTGACAAGACGGAGTGTGAAAGACGGACAGAAGTAGAAAAGTGTAGTAAGTATGGTTCAATACAGAAAACTGTGAAACCCAGCATTTCGAGTGTGTGCATTTCATACTGAACATTTTTGTATGCACTAAATCAAAGACACCTTCTCCAAGCATCATGGTGGTAGCTAAATTATCAACCCTGGTCTTGAAATGCTGTTATTACAGAAAATAACTAACATTGAGGCAGCAGTTTCCTCTGATAACATTTAATGCTAACACAGAAGCTCACATTTTAGTTTAGTTGTAAGGTGATTTTCTTTAAAAAAAAAGTGCATCAAGTGGAGTGCAAAATATCTCAGTCTTATGGTTAAACAAGTGCCTTAATCAGACATGCCAGCCTACCAATATAACATTATACATATATTATATATATAAAAATCCAAAATCCAAATATCTGTGACAGATTTTCCTTCCTTACCTCTGCAACAGTAATAAATGTAGGTCAACGCTATAATGATGGTCATACATCTACACAACCATCTACAGTTCCTACAATCCTTCACCACTGTGTGTAATTTTACACCTGTGTGGCCACAAACTGAAACCAGCCACACGTAGCCATAGAAAGGTGCCTTCTGCTTACATCATTAAAATCCCACCACACTGTTGCTACACATCAAACTAAGGTCTTAAAATGCTTTTATTATGGTAACTTAAGATGGTGGCCAATTCTCAAATCAGAATGTAGATTCATAGTCAAGAGTCAAGAGCACAAAGTGTATACTGTATACTACAGAACATCAGTTGGTTAAGGAGCGTTGGGTTAAAGCGTATTTACACATTAAGCACAATTTCTCAATTCTGTGCATTTTCTGTTATGGAATTTATTTTGCTCTTGATGATAAAATCACTAAAATGATGCTTCTAATGTGACGTGGTTCGGAGACGAAGCAACGCCTGATTTATCTGAGTAAACTTTGTTTGTTTCTGCCTTATTTTCCAGAAACCAAATCCAAAACCTGGAGATTTCGGTTTAAACAAAGTTTATCAGTTGAAATTATTAATATGATATAAACTAAAGTTGCAGTGTTTTTAAAAAAACAGCAAATCTTTCAACCATAAATCCATGGAGGGAAGGAATAGTAGTACAGCAGTAGTATTCCTGCAGCCAGATGGCTTGGTTGATGAGGTTTGCCATATGTTGATAATATGATGGCCTGGCCATGTGACAGCACCTCAGGTTTAACCTTGTTTACACACACACACACACACACACACACACACACACACACACACACACACACACACACACACACACACACACACACACACCCATATAGCCTCCACAGTGCTCCATTCTGTTCAGGCAGAGGCCATGGATCATGTTATAGTCTACAAGCCCACTGTGCTCTGCAGAGTTCATCCTTAACACATGTTGTTAACATCCATCACATATTAAATAAGAAGGGATGAGAGAGGTGGGAAGAGAAACAGCAGAGAGGAAAAGTAAGGTGAAAACAGTAAAAAAAAAAAGCCCATAAAGAATAGATAATGATGTCCACCTTCACAGTCAGTCACCAACATGGATGGTATGTTGGTGACTGACTGTGAAGGTGGACATCATCATCACTCTTAGTACGAGCCTGTAGTTGCCTACACTGGTGCAATGCACCACTTCCCAGTGTTTTTCCAAATATGATTAATTTTTCTCTGAAAAATTGCTGGAGACGTATGGATAAACAAATAAACCTTGTAGTGAGCTCATTAGCATTAGAAGAAAAAAAGCATAATTTCCTTGCATTTACTGAAAATTGGATCAGCAATATCTCAGAAATCACATCTGACAAAAACACACACACACACAAAAACAGCAGATGGACGGAAACCGACTTGAAGCTCCCTGCATTTCATTGTGTGGACAAAAATGAGCTGGATATTGAATTCCCTATATAGAAATGAGATGGTGGAGCCTCCGCAGCCTGAGTGAGTAATTACACTGTGCAGTTTAGGTGTTAGCTGACATTTACTCAGAGCAATGAACAATAAAAGAACAAAGTATGAACAGATAGACAGAGCTGCAGAGTACACCAGCAAAGACATTAGAAAGAACTTCCAAAACACTTTGGATAATTAAACTCAAATATCTGAAAGTTCCTGCTGCCCTGCAGTAGCTATGTTGATTACTGCTGGTTTTTGGTCCCACCAATAACTTTTATGTACTGAGACATAAAAGTATGTCAAGAATAAAAACAAATAAGACTTGAAGCTTAAACCAAAACAGTGTCCACTATATATTAGGTCTGAAAGATATATAACGGGATTTTTAAACATGTACCTACTGCAAAAGTTAAACTATTGGATTTCTGGATTATTTTGTGCACATATCGGCTGAACTCTCCCAGTCATCTGTTGCAGAACAATGCTGTACCTTGCTGGTGGTAGAGCAGCAGCCGCCCCTTCTCCAGCACCAGAGTGAGGCTGTGATCTCTCCGTCTCTCTGCGTGGAGCAACATCCCAGAATTCTTCAAGGTTTTGAACTTGAGAGAGATGATCTCCGCCGCCGTCGGAACCGTCCTCACACTCAGTCTGTAGATCAGACTGCTGCTGCCATCAAAGTTTGCCACATCAGAAGCTATGGAACAACACGGAGCGTAAAGAAAAGCTTCGTTATAGCTTTTCATTGCTCACACATTTGTTATGCAAGTTTGATATGTTTACATTCTTTCTGAACACGATAATGAGACAACGTGGTCGCCTTCACAAACAATAGCCCATATTTTCTAGTGTATAACAATATGCTTTATTGTTTTAATAGTATTGTTTTGCTCTGCTTATTTCTCTTTGAACAAACAGTTTCTAATGAACTGGAAAACCTTTGTACACTTCACGCACCACAAGCAAAGCAGATGGTCTGGTTTCTGCTAATGACTGCACAGCAGCAATCACAGACCAGCTAGCAGGAGTAAATGCAGAATTCATGTGAATCTGAATGATAAAAATCTCTTTCCAGTATTAGAGATTTCAACATAGCTCTAACGTAAAAGTGATGTTAAGTTTTTTTGTGTGTTCAGCAAATGTGACAAAAAAGAAAATATACACTTTTCTATATCATATAGTGCTTTTGAAAGTGGTCCTTGTGGCATTTAATTTTATTTTATTTCATGCAAACTGTACCTCTCAGAGCTGAGACCAGTTACTGAAAACAATGGCAAATATACACTGTGACAAGACAGGATGTCAAAATAGTCTGCAGCAACTTCCATCTACACTGAGCCACCAAATGGCTAAATGTTCGCCAAAATGAATATTTGTAGTATTTGAAGAAAACAAAATTATCACATCAGCCAAAACTCACAGTGGAGTGAAAGAGAGAAACTCACTGTATCGACATCCATATATTTCCAGTCTGAGCCCAATCCTTCCAGTGGGGTTCCAGTCTAGAGGGAGGAGTCGGAGATATCGTGCCATCACCGGCCGTTCAAGTTTGTACTGGACCACAGTGTCTGCGTTACTGTTACCTGGAAAAGCCTAAAACGACAGAAACGTGTTGTTAGTTAGCTGTATTTTTTTTATCCAAACACCCATGTGTTACTGGTTGTTCAGCAGAGAAATTGTTTTAATTAGCTCCTCAAGCACTTTACACAGAAACATTTTTGTACTTTTTGTAGTCATTATAAAGCTGTTTCCTAAGAGTGTATTCTATTTGAGGTTTTGGGGAAACCCTAGAGGCTAAAAGCTGCCATCTTCTGTCTTTTGACAAAGCAAGTTGTGTAGATAAAACCTTTTTTGTAAAGAAAGACTTTTTAAAAGTAAGATATGAGCAAGTTTTTGTCAAAGTTTATAATCTGAATGTGTAGAAAAATGATCGAGACGCGGTTTTTATCATTTCAAACTTTGAGCTCACAGAGGCCATTGATCCCAACATCTGATGATACCTCTCCCTGTCTCTCCTCTTTTCTCTGTCCAGTGATCAATAACTGGGACCTGCTCTCTCTCTCTGTATCAAGCCTCTTTTAAAAGACTAATGGTTTCCATTCTCTCAATCAGCTGCCTGCCAGGATCCAGTGGGATTCTTTGGTTGACAGGCAAATAGCGCACAGAGAGTAACACTTGCATTGACATCAGTAAAGAGACAAAAAACTAGCTGCATTTTAGGTTTTGCGAGCTTGTGCTTTGCTGGCATCTGCCTTCCCTACTTGAGCACGTGACATTGCTAGTGCATGTGTGTGCGTGTCCGCTGAGTGTGTACTGATGTGACTATGTGAGTGAAATTGGTTTCCCTGGCACTGCATAATTGTGATCTCAGCACCGTTTTCAGTGCTCTGAGGGGTTGAGCCGGCTGGGCAGCGAAGCGTTGAGCTCAACAAATGGCTCCCTTTCCTGCTGAGGAGGCTGAAGAGAGGGGCATCTCATTTACTTGCCCGAGCACCTTGTGAAATATGAGTAGCCTCTGACAAGCCTTCAGTCAAGGAAACAGGGAAAAGTATAAAAGGAGGAGGAGGAGGAGGGCTTGAGAAAGCAGAAGAAAAAGAGCAACAGTCCAGAGCTGATCTTATTAAGTGAATCTTGAATTAGGAAATTTAGTTTTAACCATCAACCCATGTAGTGGTTAGCAGGCATCAACCATCAAGACTGAACCTTCAGTCGTATCCTCTGTGTGAACAGTCAACAGTCAATTGGAACATTCAATTATAGCCTAACTCTTTGCATCAAAAATTATATCTCAAAAAGTATTGCTATTATTAAACACATCAACTGATGCAGCATCTTTTGTAGCAGGTTGAGGTGGGGATAGTTTTAACTAACCTCGTTGGGACTGCGATGATAATTAACTTCAATTACTCACACTGAAACAAGCAGCGTGGTGGAAGCATCCAGATCATCTTAAAGCTAAACATGCAACAGTTATCAGTAGCATTAGAATCCACCCCAGCACCCTGTCTCCCTGTAGTGGTTATCACCCCGGGGACTTTCTGTGTGAAGTCATTCTTCACAGTTTCCTCTGATTTCCTCCCACAATCGATTAATTGTGAGTGTGGATGGTTGTCTGTTCCACTATATATCTATATATCAGACCTTAATAGACTGGAGACCTGTCCAGGGTCCCCCCCCCCCCTGACTCTCTCAGTGACAGCTGAGATTGGTTCTAGCACCCCCACGACCCTTAGCAGTAAAAGTGGTTAAGATAATGGATGGAACATCTCTGCACCTCTGCCAGGCTGTCCTGAGAGACACCGACAGCACCTCCCCACAACGAGATAAGTTTAAAAGTATATTAATGTATTAACTATTCAAAACAAGTTATGTACTGTAAATTTAAGTTACAGCATGAGGTACTTGTACCTTAATGTAGTATTTCCATTTTATGTGCTTTTACTCCACTACAAAACAGAGATAAATATTGTACTTTTACTGCACTACATTCACTTTAACATCATTAATTACTAGTTACCTAATGCAGAGGTAATTCTTATATAAATCATCACATATTAAAACATGCACTGTTCCACAAACTGTAGGTAACAACACATTTTTGTTTTCATCTTTGTGAATCTGTCAAAATAAATTTCTACAATTATGTTCTCATCTGCATCAAACTCTACACTTTGAAATACACTCATTTCTTAGCAGAGTACTTTTAGTTTGGTACTTTAAGTAAACATTAGAGTGTGTACTTTAGTAAAAAAATTTAAGAGTACTTCTATTTCTAGTGGAGTATTTTACTGGGTAAGTAGCTGCACTTTTACTTGAGTATTGAGTTTCTGTACTTTATCCACCTCTGATTATGAGATAAAAGTTAATCATATATTCTGGTGAGGACTTTGCCTCATTTAATCTGCTTTTATTTCTTTCTTAGGTTGAGACACTAGTGAGATATTGATCTTGCTTAGTAATGGTCAACTTCAGTCGCTTCCCTCGGGATCAGGATCCCAACTTGATGTGGTACATATATTTCTAGGACAAATTAAACCCATTTGGAATCTGATCAGGTGACCAAGATACATTCTCTGTCCTGTCACATCAACGACAAGGGGCCACAAGGGGACCAAAAAGTACCTGCAAACAGTACTAAATGCATTTACAGTAGTTACTTACACTATGGTAGTGCACACAGAGAAAGTCACACCATCTAAGCTAAGCTAAGTTAATGAGAGCCAACGCCTGATACAGCTGTTTTTGCAGTCAGATCTCATCCACCTTAGCAGACAAACTAATCTGGCCTGACTAATATATGGAGCTTTAAAAGCACTCTGAAAGCTCATCTGGGTTTATAACCTTTAATGCCGAGTGTCAAATCAACAAGTTTTTAAGCTGCGAGAAGTTGTTCCCGGCTCTCTCTCCTCTTAGTCTCGACTCCCAGGCTTCAGAGAGTTTGTATCCTTCACTGGGAGAAAATCGGATCCTGTCAGATCTGAATCAAAAGCTGTTCTCCAGGCTGCTACTATAACAAGAAGGGTGTACTGTCATCTATAAAAGAGGGAGATGCTTGACTGCCTCTGAATCATAACTAATGTTGTTCAGTCAACTGAGACCTGGACTGTTTCCTGTCATTCTGACATACAGTAGTTTGCTCCATGGTTATCAGTCATTCAGCAGTCTAGTCTTTTAACTCTTAACTGACACAGGAAATGAACACTACTTAAAAAAAATGATACAAAATGCTGAAAAATAATGATTTTGAGAGCAAAAAAGAAACACTGGGGAACATATACAGACATGAAGCTACCGCAATATTGAAGTAGAGCAGAAAATAGAGGCTCAGCTGTCTCCCCAGTGCACAGGTAAGACTTCATGCATCAGCTGCACTACAGAATGTTTAAGTCGCCGCATGTCTCAGCCACTTTTCTTACTAGATTCTCCTACACATTTACATTTTAGGCACTGAGCTGATACTCGGTTCACACGCCGACTTGAGTGGAGAGTGTTGATGGACACCTTCGCTGGTGCAGAAATCAAAGACTTTTTGTACGTCAGGCAGTCTTTCTAACAACAGCACCAGCCTCCTGTCAGCAGAGGTTAAACTGCTTGACAGCAGCTCCATGCAGTCGACAGAGCCCTGCCCAGGTTCCTTTCATTGTTCCATCCATTATTAATAAAGAGTGAAAGGCTCCTAGTGAGAGGCTTGCCACTGCAGGCAGTACCAGTCCCCACAGGTAATGTAAATTATGTCTATGACAGTGGAGCAAAATGTGAGTTTTTGAGCTGCATCACCTCAAGCTGTATTCATATGGTAGCTTTTAAAATATATAATATTGCCTGAAACAGATTCAGAGGTTCTTGTTTCAACCCCAATAACAAAATTTCTTCTTCTTCTTCGTCTTCTTCTTTGTCTTCTTCTTCGACACCTCCTAGCTGAGTGGCCGCAGCTGCACTTTTCAACACCAAATAATGTAACCTGAGAATTGTAGGACTTGCAGTTGCTTCTGCAATTTGCAAGCAACAACTGTTTGTACCATTTGCAATCTGTGTAAAATCAGTTTTGCACAAGGAATACATGTGTATATAGTTATACAGCTTCATATAACAACCTTTCAGTTATTTGTTTTGTTTGTTATTGATTACTGATTGAGAATTACCCCTAAGCTGTCCTCCTGTCTGTGTTGTCTCCAGTTGTGTCCCGTGTCGCTGAACATCAACAGGTAGGCCGTCAACCAATCAGAGCTCCCATATCGGCCCTGCGTGGCAACAGCAGTGATTTGGGTCCGTCTCCCCAGGTCAACCTCTAACCACTGGTATCTGTCTGAGACAAGAGGAGACCAGCCGCCGGCTCCTGTAGAGAGACCAGAGACAAAGAAAGCATTTTAAAGATGGGATTCACCTTTCACTTCATCGAATAATGTGCACGTGTGTGTGAGCTGGATAAGAGGCTGAGAGAGGCAACACAAGAGCGAGCAGGGCTCAAGAGACAAATTGCGGAAGTGAAATGCAATTCACTACATTTTAATCTACTTGAAACTGAACTTTAGGAAACTGTGTTATGATATTAAAGCTGACCAATAATGAATCTCAGTCTGGATGAATGAATGCAAACTGCTTGTTCATAAGTTTAAGTAATGTCCTCATATTAGTGGTAATGGCTTTGCAGATGACAGAGCTGCCACATAGAAGGGTTAAGGCACTGGGAAGGTAGCTAATGCGTTTTATCTGCAGTTATTAGTAGTCAGCATATTTAGAGGAAATTTAGAGGATTTAAGTCCACTTACACGCTCACAGTCTTAAAAACCCTGCTGTATATCAAACACTTCCACTGGTTTCATGATGATAAATAATAAAGCCTCATAATCAAAGATATTAAGTGGGATATACTACTTGAGTCACAGATACTAGCAGGAAGTAGATTAGACCTTGCAGCACCAGGATGGTATTTAAAGCAATTTCATGACTGCAACAAACTGTCTAGATGTGTCCTGACATATGTTCTCTGTTCGATATAGGACCAGAAAGGTGATAACATTTTGAGTTGATGGGTGGATTATGCTAAGAAATCACAATAGCCTGCTCATTCAGCATTTCTACACTGACCATTACTGAGCATTTGTCTTTTCAGCATTCCTTTTCAGAGCTGACATCCCTCCGATGTTGTCTGGGGCAATGTTCCTTCCCTGTCCTGGCAACAGCTGTCGCAGCAGCTGGAGAGGACTTCCAGGGGTGTATGAGATTTAACTCAAACTGTGTTCATACTGAAGTCTTTAAAAAGTTGGTCCTATCAGCACTGTGCAATGTCTGCCACAGAAAAGATCAACTCTGATGGAAAAGCTGAACTTGTAAATCTTCAGTGGAATGCAAGTCTTACTTTTGAGTTAAATAATGTGTGTTACAAGTTTGAAAGTAAAAACACTGCAATAAAAACTGGTGAGCTTATAATTATGTTAATTATGTTAGAATTAGAGAATAGAAAAAGTTGTGTATATGTCACATGTACATGTGTACATGCTGGTTAAGTCATACATTTTAGACAACAAAACAACTTGTAACAAACTATACAGAATTTTTTTGCTTTTATAAACCATGTATGACCTAAATAAAAAAAATATTCATGGTCTTTATTGGGGAGCAGGACTGAACAAAAAGGTTCTGTGGTCAAGAAAAACAAGTGGACAATAAAAAGTTGATTGTTCTAAGTCTAAACATTTCGAGTATGATGGTGTGGTTCTGTTTTTCCCTGACATTTGACATTGTGTTAGAGCTTGACTAATGTGGATTACATGTCATATAGTCAGATAATAGTTGAGCGTCATCTGTCAGTGACAGAAATTGGCCCCTTTCATGCTTCATTCACCATCATTTGTTCAGCCCATGGAACACCATATTAAAAAAGTACATGCCACTTCAAAATTAATTAATTAATAATAATTAAATTAAACTAAGTTTCCATATGTTCTTTGTGTGTGTCCCAGTCTGGGACATTCAAAACTTTAAAAACACCCATTAAAGACTTTTGAGATCTGCCCCTTCATTTCACGCTCATTTTAATCTTCTTCACATTTAAACATTCAGAGTAAACACGGATAAGTTCCAGTTGTACATTAACTCACTTGTGTCCAGCTGAATGTCTGAAGTTTCTAATTTAATATTTTGGCTCAGACATTTTTTAAAAACTGAAATAAATGGGCCTGGTATTTAAAAGTGATGTCTCAGCAAAGAGCATCGCAAGTAACAAAAGTGTCTGAATTTGAATTAACCTCATTGAGACGTCCAGTTCTAAACAGCAAACAACGTAGGCAGCCTGATCTGAATCCTCTGTCATATTAAGCTGGGTTGAGATGAGATGGGTTTTAACTGGGGAATACCAGAACTGTTGCAGATGGGTCAGTGGGAAGGCGACCAGAGTGACAAAGAGAAACAACAAAGCAAGAGACCAGGAGACCAAGAGACAGAGAGCTGTGTAAGAAAAGAGTAACAGAGACACTGGGGAAACTCATCCAGCTGCAATTTCATTTCTAGTTCAGATGTTGCTGGCATCCCCCACTCAAAGGACTCATACGTGTGTGTGTGTTTTTGTGTGTGTGTGTGTGTGTGTGTGTGTGTGTGTGTGTGTGTGTGTGTGTGTGTGTGTGTGTG
>JAUYWH010000020.1:20107766-20152547 GCA_034779795.1 Ctenopoma multispine | reverse complement strand
TGGCCGGGGAGAGGGAGGTCTGGGCTTCCCTGCTTAGGCTGCTGCCCCCGCGACCCAACCTCGGATAAGCGGTTGATGATGGATGGATGGATGGATGGATATGGCAAGGCAGGATTGGACAGCTTTTTCCCCTTAATACATGAAATCATAATTTAAAACATTTTGTATTTACTTGGGTTATCTTTGTGAAATATTCAAATGTATTTAATGATCTGAATCAGGAAGGGGGCAAATACTTCTTCACAGCATTGTGAATTTGTGTCATTGCTGCTCATCATACATGGATTTATTGGGGCTAGCATGAAAGCATCAAAGAGAATGCTATTTTGGATGCTTCCTCTTGGCTCAGTGTTAGGATGCAGGCCAAGGACGTGTGGCGTCAGGGCTGGATTATGACTTTTTTATGGAGGCATGGGTGGGAGATGGAACAGAAACTCAAAGATAACAAGTTCAGTTCCCAAAGCAGCCAGCGTGTGCCCATCAGAAACCACAAGTGTTTTACAAGTGTCCTTGATTTACACCAAATAAGAGCACCCTCTCAGGGCACAACATCATCTTAAGTCAAGAACATGCATTAGTGAAACCAACTGGGAAACTTCACTGGGAATGGTCTAAAATGTGGAGCAGTTTCTTGTTGAAAACCTTGTAAGGAACAACAATATCACTCTATTTACTGTTACCGTCAGAGCAAAATCTGACACGAGGAATGACAATAGCAATCTTCGATTTTTACGTTTTTTAAACAAAAGAGTAGCAGTCGAACGTTTGGACCTTTTCCTTCATGTAGGTCATGTCGCTCAGTTGGTAGATTTTTCTACAAATTCCAGGGTGAGTGGTTTTTCATTCCCAGTTCCTCCTGGCTATATTTCATGGTGTCTTTGGATAAAACACCGAAATCTTGTAGTAACGCCTACATGTACTGTCTGGCAGCTCTCCAACAACAAACAAAGGCGAACAATAAATAATGTCATTATTATTATTTTAGATTGTCTCACTCATGGCATTCTTTCATCATATTCACAAGGTAGTCACTTGGAATGGTTTTCAATTCACAGACTGTGCCTGTGACATTTCTTCCATTCATAAAGTGCTTTAGACCATCAGTTGTCTTGTGCAGGGAAAGGTTCGTTACAGAGTCAATAGCCTCATTAGTGCTTCTACAAATACTGTACAAATCCATATCATACAAAGAAACTTTAAGTTGAGAGAAAAGACAGTCCATCATTATTTTAGGAAAGGTCAGTCAATTTAATGAATTGGCTGGTTCCTTAAGTTTTCACATACGCACTAGGGTCTATGTCTGTTTGGTTTTCAGGATGAGCGGTGGTTACTGTGTAGAGTGTTCAGGAGGAAATACACCACGGAAACTGTGTATTGTTTGCAACATCAAAGTATACAACAGTTTCCTGAAGAAGAGAAGCACAAAATAAAAATCAACAAAAACCACAGTATATATCTCCTACTGTTTGGTGTTGTGCTGAGCGGCTCGAGTAAAAGGGAACACCCACCTGTCTATGGTGAATTCTACGGACAATTACCTGCTGTATTCACACATGGGCTCATACGGACAGCTCACAGATTAAAGTCCAGGTAATCTCTGAGCTGACGAACTTGGACATTTTCTCAAACGGAGCACACCTAAATCAAGTCTGGAGAAGTTTGGAAATCTGGTGCATTTTTGGAAACAGCATCAGTCAAAATTGAGGGCACACTTAACCAGCATGGTTACCACAGCATTTTACTGTGACATGCCATCCCATCTGATTTGCATTTAGTGGGACCATCATTTGTTTTCCCAACAGGATATTGACCCCAGACAAACCTATGTAACAGCTATAGAGTGTTGGATCAGATGATCTGGCCTCCACATTCACACAATCTGCAACCAGTTGAGATGTTTTGAGATGAGTTGGACCGGAGGGTGAAGGAAAAGCAGCTAACGAGTACACAACACCTCTAAGAATTGTTCGAAAACCATTCCAGGTGACAACCTCATGAGGCTGAATGAGAAGATGCCAAGAGTGTACAAAGCTGTCATCGAAGTTAAAGGCACTTAAAATAACTGATAATATAAAACAGGTTGTTTACCTATTGCATCGTTTTGCGCTACACAGAGTGGTCCATCCAGATTAGTTATGACATTTCCATATTCTGCCATTTTTAGCCAAGATAATTCTTATGATTTAATGGTTTTAATACACACAAACTTGGTAATGGATTTTTAAATACACCTTTACAACTACAGATAACCGTTTCAAGCAATCAGCCAACTCCTGCCCTATTACGCTGACAACACCACCAGTCCGGGCCACATCCACATCAAGAATAAATGTCAGTCTTTTTCTTAATGGGATATAAAAAGTAACAATGGAAAAATGGCCTGAAATCAATTGACAACTACGCAGAGAAAAACTGTGGTCATCCTTCATAAACCTGTCTGTGTAGGCTTGAATTAATTTCAAATGGTTTTAGGAAATATTTAAGTTAGAGTCATAGTTGCAGTTGATTTTATGCAGAGCTTAAGGTGTCTTCTTGACAACCTGGGAAATGAAGAAATATGCAGCCATCTACAAAAGGAAATAAACAGCCCTATTAACATTTGCAAAGATAGGAAAAACAAATCTAAATAGGAAACAAGTCCTAATAAGAGCAGTTTTTTAACAAGACAGGTAACTGGAGCTTGTGTGTAAGGTAATGTCCAATATAAAAAAGTTGCACATATCAATATAACTAGTTTTAAAGTTCTTAGCCAAGTGCAGTAGTGTGAAATTAGGTCCAGTCCCTGGAGATTGATAATTTCAACAAAATGTGGTAATGTAGGTAAGTGGATGATGAAAAAACAGGACGGGTGAGAATCAGACTAAAAGTGGGCAATATAAACTAGAGATTTGCAGTAAAGCACATTATTACACTAACTATTTAGTTCCAAATCTTCACCATATCACTGTCTACTTGGAGGCTGACACACTTGTGTCAGGACAATTGCTTTGCTAAAATCAGTGCTGGCTCTTGGCATAGGCAAACTAGGCAGTTGCCTAGGGCGCCACTTGCTGGAGGAGGCACAGTTTCAAGCCCTAAAAAAAAAAAAGAAAAAAAGAAAGTAGGATGGGTGTAGGCGCCTGATTACGGGGCGCCAAGCCGTCATCTCGCCTAGGGCTCCAAAATGGGTTGGGCCGGCTCTAGCTAAGACGAACAGATAAATGCACCAATAAACATAATGTTTATTTAACTGCATTTACATATGTCTAGGTGACCAGAAACACTCCAAATAAATAATTGAGTAAAGAAGCAACTGTAACATGAAAACTAAAGTAATTCAAAACTTGCTTTTACTGCCACCCATGACCAAAAACATTAAGTTATTATCAATGTTAGTTAGTGTAGGTTTAAGATTTAGCTAGGATACCTAACTAAAACCCGGATAAGAGTACATTTCGGACCAGGTTGAACTTAGCGGGCTCGATGTGTGTTGTGGTTTTCTTCTGCTTGACGTGTGGTTCATTGTGTTCATTAATGTAGGGTAGTATACTGTGATTCTATCAAATTCAGGACACTTCTGACTAGCTCTCACTTGACTGTTGAGAAGCGTATGTCAACTCATGTTGACAGAGGTTTAGCCACTAGCTAAACATGCTGCTAGCAAACTTTCTAAAGAACACACTAAGACAATCAAACTGCTAATAAATGCTTTTTTATTGGTTGCAGTATAGTTTGCCAAGTTTCACTTAATGGTGTGTTTTCTTCTTACCTTGTAATGCACGTGTACTCATATTTATAATGGTAAAAGTGAATCCTCTCTGCAGCTGTAGAGGGAGCCAACGAGCAAATATACCATGTTTTGCATTTAAGGACTAAGCTGTGATGGATAAATAAAGCAATAAAGAAATAATGTTAAGACGACAGACTTTTAGCTGCATTTTTATTTACCCATATAGTTATATTTTTGAAGAGAGTGACTATGACAAGGAAAATATAACAAAAGGAATTTAAGAGCTGCTTTAAATGGGCACCTGGAAAGGCAGAGGTGGCACATGAATGTCTTACAAAGATCAATACCCTATTCTACGGTTCCCTACCTAGAGCCCTTTGTTAATGTTTAAATCCCCTTTTCAAATCTAAATGAGTACTTCCAGAAAATGATCACTGTGAACTGATTAAGTGTTCCAGGCTTATTTCAGCATAATTATATTGGTCCTAATGTGCAATTATCAGTATGGGCCACTGAAAAACAGAGACCGTTTAGATGTTAAATACTGTCGTTAACATTTGCCTATAAATGTTAAATGCTGTCATTAACATTTGGCAATAAGATGGAATGAAGTTATCTCAATGTTTTCTTGGCAGCTAAAATGGGGCTGACTTGAAATTACAATTACAGAAGACCACATAATACAAGATGTACAACAGTGGGAGGGCAGGATATGACCAAGAGGTAATATATGATGAATATAATAAGGAAAGGTAAAGCTGGGAGGGTTTTTAAGAAAAATGTTCTGGAGAAACAACTCGATGCCAGATTATGCGTCATGGTGATCACCAGGATCTGCAGTTGCATGAAACACAGAACCCTATTTCACGCAGGACAATGCATATTTCAGTCACTCATCTACGCATACAGACATTTGCATATCTGGATGCAAACAATTAAGATGAGCCTAGTCAACTCTGTGGGGAGCTCCCGTTAATTCTGCTTAGCTCTAAAAAAGCAACAGCTCAGTGAAAGATGCATTTGTAATTGACTCTGTTGCATCATGGGTCATCAGTTGTAGACTTTCCCCCACATTTCAAGCACATTGGCACACCGGCACTTGATGGATGACAGACAGGCTTTGCTTATAACAGAAGACTCACTACTGCTGCCCAGGTAGCTGGAGGGGGAAAAAAGTCAACACCGTGACCATGTACTGAGAGCTTGCAGTTGCACTGATCAGCTTGTATAAAGAGTACCTGCTGTGGATGTATTAACCTGCACGCACATGCTGTGCTGTTTTGTGTGCGAAAACCAGGTTTCCACTGTGCAGGAGATTTTTAGCATGACTGACCTCATTACTTTGTATTTTAAGGATTGGCACAGTTAAGGCACAGGAATAGGTGAGGTGACTTCAGACTAACAGAGACATTACATTCTGTACTGTAAATGATTTTGTCTGCATTGGTATCACGTCGTCTGGTGCCACAGAAGCAGCATTAGTTAATGTAATATTAATATTAATTGATTATATAGCTACTTCTACTCAATACTTGAGCTGTTGTTACTCATCTCTCATCCAACTTTAAGTCTCTTTGGCCTCCTCCCAGGTGCATGTCAAGGCTCCTCTCACTCTTCTATCTCTATAAGAAAGATTGAGCCAAACTTAATTAATTGTCCACTTCGCACCAGTGCAGGGCCGTTGCTTCCTCCGGTTGCTGCTGGCCCCATTCAGTGAGCAGCCACAAAACACTGTATGTACAGTGAGGCTCAACACTGGAAGCAGCACTGTGATGCTTAAATGGGATTAACTGGCCACCATGTGTGAACAGTCCTTTTAACGCCAGCCCCCATATGGACTGGCCAGCCGAGATGGTACCAACTGGTGACAGCGAGGGCCAAGGTAGCATGTGTGAGTGTTGTAACCTTGACATCCCAGCTGGCTATTTGGCCTATGATAGAGTGTTGTTGAATCTGTTCTATTTTGTAATCAACAGGACACTTTAGTTAGCCCTGTTCTTCAGTTCTGCTTTTTTCATTTTGTTTATCAGTGATGCATATTAGGCACATTGTAGATATTTGCAGGTTCAAAAGACAATTTGACATCAATGCTGAATCTACATGACTGAATTCATACATTGCAAAGACATGCCAAATGCTTATGTTATAAACTGCCAGCTGCTGGAGTTGGTCCAGCTGGCTGATTGGCTTTATGTTTCAGTGGTGCCTACAGACCCAAGAAATGAGAACAACTATTTCTCCCCCATTGTACTTTCCCACAAAATGTTGGAATGTGTTTATAGAAAAAACAGCCATACAGCCTTAAAATCAACTCAGAAAACAACATTGTGCTGTATTTTCTTCAATCTATCTTCATGTTAGTCAAATTATTCTTACAGTCAGAGTAAAAGAGAAAGAAATCCCAGACTCCCTGATGATTATCTGCTATGAAACCACAGTCAGCAACTGAACTCTGTAAATGGAGATATTTGCAAACTGTTCCAGCCCAAAAGCTCCAAAACAAGCCATGATAGGCCTCCACAAAGCCCTGCATCAGCATCCAGTAGAGAGCTCCCTCTTGAATTTTATTGTGGCTGGTGAATTACACCTCAGATTTATACCCCAGTTGTGAAGAAGTGGCTCTGTGGAGAGTTTTTGATGCACTAGTCTAATACAATTCCAGTGAATTTCTATAACACAGATAGTTGGCAGTGACTCCTATTCTGTCTGTCTTCAGTATACAATATGTCCACTCACCTACCCACATATATTCTTTGTCTTTATCGCCATCTCCTTCTCTCTGTACCCAGCAACTACACTGTATGAATACAACTGAGGTTTACCTTTGATGTTTTGTGCTAAGTGCCCTGTAGACAGACAAAGACTCTCCTGCACAAAGTGGAAAATGCACCGCTGCAGCCCATGGAAGAAAATGTGTCAGTAAATAGGGGAGATACTGTGCACTCAAGGGACATGAGTTTTTCTCTGGCTCAATTCTCAGTCTGCTTCCAACATTTCACTGGCCTGAAGGTGCTTTTTGACAGTTGATGTCAACAACTGTCCAAGTGCATGAAGTTTAAAGCTACAAAAGGCAAAACTTTTTTTAGATAGCCTGCACCCCAAACCCCTCAATGTCCATATTTTCAAACAACTGTGAAAAATGGAAAATATCATTGCTCTGAGGGAAGAGGGCAGAGAAGAGTATTAATCGCAGAGCTTGAGCCAACAGGAACTTCTTACATTTTAGCAATTTTGCACAAGTTGTTCCAGGGAACATGGAGCCATTTCTGTTTGCATTTCCATCACATCTCAAGAACTGTGAAGATTATAGTCTCATGTTTGAGCTGCATGTCATGAACAAATACAAAGGAGAACATCTTCAGAACTGTCTGTAAAGTAGAGACAGGACATTCAGTCCTTTAAGTTCTGCCTAGTAGTTGCTAGATGAGCTGCAACTATTTCCCCTAAAGCACAGTGTCACACAGGAATAAATGATTCCTCCAGCTGTACATGTCTGAAATTCTCAAAAGTCTCTTGGTCCCCTTGAAAAATTTCTATGGTGGAAACACCTTTATTCACAATGTACAATTCTATGATTCAATTCTGTAGGTTGATGGCCTTCCCGGCAAGCCCCAGGCAACTCCAACTTCCAAAAATATTATTTTGGTACTCTGCTACCACAATTAACCTGTAAAATAACTGACAACAAAAAAATGGCATGGCAATGGTTCTATGGTAATTCTAGAATATTATGAATAATTGCACCACACTAAAGAAAATAGAGTTAATTTAGAAGATCAAAATGAAAATTATAGCATGTTAAAGGTAAAGGCTTTAAAGTGCCTTTACTTTTAACAGTGTAGTGTAGTGTGGGCCTATAGCCCATGGACTGTTGACCACAGTTGACCACAGATTGAACAGGATGGAGACAAAGTCAGAGCATCATTGACTAATCACACCACTGGGTGAAAGTGCACTTCATGGAGGATGCCACTTTGTGTGGAATTTTCTAAAATGCCAACAATAAATAATGTTTCTGGTAGAGTGTCCTTTAACAGATGAGACAGAACTCTTTGGTAAGTAACTTCAGCTTTATCACAGACACATAAAACCAAGCTTTCAATGAAAGCACACTGTAACTACTGTGAAACATGGAGACCTGGTTATGTTTTGCTGCTTTGCTGCACCTGGTAATGGGCGCACTGAATCTGTGCAAGGCACAAGGAAATCTCAAGACCACCAAGAAATCCGAGAGTAAAATGTACTTCTCAACATCAGGAAGCTCTGTTTGAGTCACATGTTATAGCTCCTCAAACTGGATAATGACCTAAAAAAACACAGCTAAAAGTACCAAGAATGACAAAGGACTAAACATGGGACTATACCGAATTTGCCTTCTGTGAGCTCTGATCTGAATCCTATTGAACAACTGGAAAGAGCTGAAATATGCAGTCTGGAGAAGGAACCCTTCAAACACGAGACAGCTGGAGCACTTTGAACAAGACGAGAGGGGCGAAATTCCTGTTGCAGGTGCAGATGTCTCACTGAGAGCTTGTTTGCACTGATTGCCTCTAAAGGTTGTGCAACAAAATATTAGGTTAAAGGTGCATCATTTTAATTTGCTGAATTATTTAAAATGATCTGATAATCCAAAATAAGAAACAAAGCTATTCATTTTATTATTCCTTTATTGAGAGTTTCAAATTATTTAAGAATAAATTGTGTTTTTTTTCAGAATCAGAATCTCTTTTATTAGCCAAATATGTAGGCATGCAAAGAATATGTTTCAGTTTTAGCTTCCCAAATTTACATAGTAAACAAAGGTACAAAAAGGCAGCAGCACACTGTGTTAGAGATTTGAAATACATATAAAACTTACACTATTTACACTGACAGATATGGTAAACTGATGCCATGAAGTTTGCACTGAAGAGGGGTATGAGGTACATGAAGTATGTTACTGTACCAACAAATGTGTCCACATCTGTACGTGAAGCAAACACTAAACCAATATTTTTTCACTGAAAATTTGATTTAAAACTCTATGAGATAAAATCCATCCCTTCAAATCACGAGGGTTAGGGTTATTGTTACCAAAATAAGACTCTGCTGAGTGTTGTGCCGCTTGTGTGGTCATCCAAAAAAAATGAAAAACCGTCTCTGCAATGGACTCATTAACTATGACTTGATGTCATTGCCATCTCCACCTTCTTTACATAATAAGATATTATATCTAAGGGTTTTACTTCTCATGTTAGATTAAAGTGTGGGCAATGAAATGTGGGTAATAAAGTTTGTCAAACTCCCTGTGTGCAAAGTTCTGTGTCAAGTAAATGAAGCTTGGTCATGCACCACAGTCACTACCTGGACCATAACACCAATCAATTATTATTTATGACTATGCCCTAGGTATAAATCTGTCTTGAAATGTGCAGTCACCGCAAAGAGTAAAATATTTTAGCTGGACAAAAGTAGCGATGATTTCTTACCTTCTCTCCTGTTGACCTTGGCAAAGACTGGTCCATGACTGCTGGACAGCTGGGAGGAACTTCGGAAGGACGACGGTGGCAAATTGGACACCAGTGGGCTGTCACATACCTCTGTTAACCAATCACAAAGGAGAAGTGACAAGGATAAGGGGTGAGTACAGTGCACCTATAGACCTATATGTTAGTGTGTTATCACTGTAATGTCGATTAAAAAACAGAGTGAAGAGGAAAATGATGATTACATTACATTTAAAATTCTTGTAGATGCTGGAACATAATGGGAGACACAGGCCATGTGCAAGAATTAGATAATCTGGCTCCAGAAGAAAAGGAAAGAGACATCAGTGGATACATTTACACGCACCAAACACTTTTATGTAATGATTGTCAAGGAACGTGACTTAATGTCTAGGATACTGAGTTATATGTTATACTCATTCTGAATTGGTGACTCATTACTTTATCCTAGTGATACATTTTTTATATGTAACAACAGTTAAATATCATAGTATATGAATCTATAAAATAAAATCTGAAAAGTCATTTCACTGAAATATTACTCGTAATAACTAATTGTTAATAAAAATAACGTTCAGTTATTTTTATTAACAATGTACTAAACAAAGTACTGTGTAACCAATTTAAAACCTTGCCTTAATGGATGTTGCTTTCTAACACTGAGGAGAGATTCAGTTCAAATTATTCACAATCCACTCAGACCTGGCTCTATCTCCCTACTCTGACAACACGACTCCAGCTGAGATTACTGTGTCAACATTATTGTACTTCATTTCAAACACAGAGGGATTTTCATTACCTGAGACCATAAACCACAGACTCTTGACAGCTTTGAATAGCCTGTCATATCTACCTAAGTCTACCCCAGTCAAAACTCATCTTCTTTCTGCAGGCACTTCAGCGTGTCTGAGCGTTTCCATTCAAACTGTCTTTTTACATGTATATATTAGCGTTTTACATCCATTTCAAGAGAATGTTTAAAGAACAGGTTAGAGACTGATATTGCACAATAATATTTTAGCGAACATCTGTAACTAAATGCTCCGTTCATACAAATGTCCTGCTGACCCATGATTCGTTTGTTAATTAGCACATTTAAGTTTCCAGTTAGTAATGATAATAATATGAATGATTTGTTGATCCCCTTGGGGAAATTGTTCATGGACAGCTTGGCATGTAGCCAGGAGGAACCTTTTAGGGAACCACTGACCCTGGGGTTGCTGGATGACTGCTTCACCAACTGAGCTACTGCCCTAGAAGAAGGGAGTTCTCCCACAAGTCTTATGTTTTCTGTTGAAGTTTACTCCTCTAGATTACAAGTTTAAATTTATGGATTTAAGAATCCAAGGCAATACTTCACAAGTTCTTCATAATAAAATGAGCAAGAGAAGGAAAAGGAGTTCAATGCCCTAAGTAAATGGGCCAAAAACTACATTTGCCAGCTCTGAAAAAACTGAATATTTATATTTTTAAGATGACAATCTGAATGTGTCCTTTCCTTAAACAAGGTTTACAAGGATAGTGTGATGGCTACACCGTCACAGTGTCAGTATATTTTCAGTCTTTTTCTTTAACAGCAGTCATCACATAATGACCACACATGAGTAGTTCTCCTGGCCAAAAGATGGGACACCTGTTCAGAAGGCTTCATATACTCAATCTACAAGAGAGGCCATTGCCGTCTGTCCAGGAGGGGACTCAGCCAGTTTTTGATTCATTTAAACGTTTTTTTTTGGGATGTGTTTTATAAATGTTGTCTTTGATTATCTTTATATTTGTGTTAAGCTTAATGTTTGGGATTAGGTTGTGTATCCCAGTCCCCTGTCTGTCTAATGAGGCTAGTTTGTCTTTTATGCCCCCATGTTGTGTTCGTAGTTTGGTCAGTAATGTTCATTTAAGTTTTGAGTTACTGTTTATTTAGTTGACCTTAGTAAGGCACAGAGAAGCCAGCGTTAGTTTCTGAAACATGGATTCATCTGATCACAGAACATGTTTCCACTGTTCCACATTTGGTCCATATAACATGAGATCAGGCACAAAGAAGTCAGTGCGTTTGGATGATACTGTGCTAAAAACAAGCACTTTTTTTTTGGTTTGGTTGCATCAGTTAGTCTCCATATCTTCATTTTAATGTTTTTTGGCTGTTCAGCATACAGAGGCAAAATATATGGTCATTTTAATCTTAAGACTAATTTTATCTATGTTGAGCTAATGTTTGGCAAAATTTTGCTGCAGCCTACATTTCCTCAAATCCAAATATGAGTAAGGGCAGACATTTCATAAACTCTAAATCAAAATCTAGGACCAGGATGAACACACTAATAATTCATTCCTTACACTTTTGTCAAAATGAAGACATCACCCTTCAGACCCCTTGAATGCCACGTAGCCTATCCCTTTTACAGCAGTCTTGCTGTGAATGCTCAGCTATATTTGGACAATTCGCTGTTCTGTCGAAGGTCCGACAACTTCTACCTTAGCAGGATAACAAGCTCTATAAAATCTTACCCAAGACACTTTTGAGTCAGTGTGACACAAAAATGAATCAAAGTAAGGGAGCTTTCTTCCAGTAAGGACAAAAAAATCAACCTGTATACATGTTGCGGGATCCTAACATCATTCTGAATGATACTGGAAAAAAACAAAAAAAGACTGAGCACCAACTGAAAAACACACCAGAAATAATGTAAAGAGATTAAATGAGCGCTATAAACCCTCAGTGGATAAGGTGCTGTGAGATCACAGCCATGGTAAGAAAAGGTAGGTAGAAAAAGCAGATGTCTGAACAGGCGAGGCTGATCTTTCTCAGAGCAGTTGTGACATTTAAAAGGTGACTGTGAGAAAAAGGTAAAACTCAAATACAGAAAGCGTAAAGGAAGATGAAGGTGCTGACACCAGCAGCCACTGACCAGGGCTCCGTCAGACATGGGAAAATTTGGACTACAAGGCATTTCTCTAAAGCTACACAGAGTTTTTCAACTAAATGTTAAGACTAGAGAGCAGAAGAGAACCAGTGCTGATACAGTCTACGGCAGCAGAGGACAACATCACACTATTCAAAGTTTCCTAAACTAATTTAATTGCTTTTAAATATACCATAATATTATTGGTGGGGGATGTGTACTGTATGCTGCATGATACTTTAAGAGTTGTAAAATCCTGGGCTATAATTCAATATCATCACCAACCTATTCAACACCGTAGGACTGAAAAAGCCCAAAAAAGCACTACAGACTTCAACTAATCAAAACCAGTTACAGTACAGACCGAGTAGGTTTTGACACTTTAACTACAGATACTACAACTATACTATAACTATCGATACTTTTTTACTCATACTAGTTTTACTCACACTTTTTGAATACTGGACTGTTACTTTTAATAGAGTAATTTGACATTATAGTATCAGTAAAGAAACATTTCTTTCCCCATTGCCCTGGATGCAAATACAACATCCCTCTATCTACACTGTATCATCTAGTTGAACATTTTACTGAAATAATTGAGAGCCCAGAGATATAACAACCATTTCAGAAACGCTGAATATATAAAAATACAAGCCACCGTGTCATCAAACTAACAGTAAAGAGTTCAGCACAGTTTAAGTGTCCCAGATACTCAGAGTCAACTTGTTGATCAGTCTCTGAGTAAGCGGAATAATGAGGCCCTACGATACTTGTTTCCCCAACCACCGTCAAGTGCAAAACAGCTGTGCTTGTTTTTTTTTTTGTCTTTTTGTGTCTTTATAGTACAAATCTCTCACCTATTATCAAAGACGTGCCTGTAGATGAAGATTTATCTGCTGTATACACTGTTTGCAACTATGCACAAAACTAAAATAGTACACAACAGCATAAACTTTTTAAACTTAGAAATTTATTTTGGTGTTTCCTCAAACTTACATTCGTGACTTTAGAATAATTCATAAACATACTTAAACTAAACACTGAAGGGCATGACAACAGAGAACTGGGGGGTTGACATTGTTTTCTATATTTCCGCACACAGTGGCATCCCTAATTCCTGCAACAACTAGAAATATGTTTGTCGTATACAAAACTGTACATTTCATGTACATTTCATGTACAGTTTATGAGTTTATGAGAAACTCATTGTGCATAATCTCTGATGTTGTACTGACAGTAGGTGTAGAGCAGTGAAGAGCATCAGTCTGACTGACAAATTTGTTGCTTTCAGATAAGAGTGATCATCATGAATAATTGCATGGTATTTACCTAAAAATGTAAAATGTATTTGTTCTGTATCCAGCTTGATTTTTCCCCCGCATTTGTTCACTCAACACTTTTTCGCTAATATCATAAACTCCTAACATGTTCTCTTTCACTATACTTACACAAATAGACTAATTAAAATCACTATGCACAATACACAACATAACAAAGTTTCCAACGACCTGATCCTTAATTACATTCAACAAGTCTATATAAACTTTAGACACATGCTGTGATCGAGGAACTTTAAACACTGAATACTGCAAACTGTTACCCTCACAATAACAATTGCTAACATGGTGATACTAAGCATGTAGGCTATATTTAATGTCTTAGTTTGGCAACACAAAGTACAACTGAGGCTGGTGGGAATTCAATTAGCATTCAGGATATTCGTATATAAAGAAGGGCACAAGATGAAAGCTTGAGGAATCACCAAAGTCATATTTGGTGTCCACAATATCCCTCAAAAGCTTAAATATCAACCTCCCCGGGTCACTAGAGAAAATGATCAATGGGAAGAAGTTCACCTTCTTCTGTAAAAGAAATTACGTTCACACTGAATTACAAGTGAGCTTTGATTGATAGCTAGTTTCTCAAACCTTTCATACTGTAAATAATTTCACTTCTCAGTTCGTGACAATCCATCACTATTCTCCCTCCAGGATTTGTCACCTAAATGTATTTCACAGAATCATTCATAATCATTTTGCGGCTGTATAGTTTGTCTGGTTAAGCAGTTTGGCTGAGACTGATGAATACCGTGTCTGCCTTGGCTGCAGAGCGAAGCCTGACAGTCTGACATCTTAACTGAGACACTCTGCTGCCGGGCTGACTGCTAACAATGAGAGAAATGTTTGTTCCTCATTTCCAGCTTCATCTGTCTGTTGGCTTCACACCAGGCAAATCTATAATTCCGCTGACTCTCACCATCTAAGGCCTCCCTAGTTAGAAAATTGCATTACATTCCGAGTGCACTTTTACAGTAAACTGTTCTGACTACTTTTTCACTGTGAAACAGTATAAAACCATGCTGTTATTTCTTCTGCGCTAACTACATTAATATGCGGCCTCCATGGGAGGCAGACCTAATCATCAGAATTAAATGATCAAAAGAAAACTGCATTGTAACAAAGCATAATTGAAACATTTATCTGGAGGTATACATGGTTTAATTCTCAACACGGCAGCACACATACGTCACGTTCTGAAACAAGTAAACTCCAAACACATTAGTAATGAGAAGAAAGAGTCTGAAATCATTGAATGAAACATGTCCGTCTTATGCAGATTTGAGAGACTTGCTGCAGGTTACATCACTTCTGCTAATGGACCAAGGAGGAGACATGGAGCATATTATGAATGGCTCATATTTGCATTTCAAATAGGGACAAGACATTGAATGTCACACTTTACTTTGCAGACATTGTCAAAGAGAACATTAAGTCATTTAGTGAAGAAAAAAAACACTAGAAATGTGGTTATGAGAAGATCTATTTTAGCAGCCAGATAAAATGCAACATTTAGCAAGAAACTAAATGCAATTAATCACAGCTTATTTATATTCTTCACGTACAGAAGAACATTAACATATTAGTCCCCTCATAACCTTTAAACTTTTTTGCCATGATACTAACTCACCAAAACTTTCCAAACACTGCACACTCCCAATATACATTAGATTTTTCTTTTATAATGAATGAAGATTATACACGTAACAAAAAAAAAACTTGAATCTGCACGTTTACTACAATGGGATCTATTTAAACCCAAGTGGAAAATGATGTCTTAAATTTATCATCAGGCTACACTTGCAAAAGGGTTCAGAATAAAATCTGTACATAAATAAGAGTTCTAATGGCCCCACTGAGCCACCCAGCTCCACACGATAGCAAGTATGAAGTATGTCTTTAAAATGTAAACAAGGAAGGTCAAAACAGCAGGTTTGATAATTATAGGTGTTATAATTATCTGTACTTATAACTAATCTGATGTTAATTTGCTGCTTAATTGATTAAGACAGGAGCAGTGAAGTGATATTGTATATAATAAAAGCAGTAGCACAAGGCTTGTAGTCATAAATTACCGTAAATACATGCATAACATTAATTGTAGTATTGAAACTGGAGTCTTACTTTGAAATTTCTTTTCAGTAATTTCTTTGATTTATAACACATAACAAGTAAGAACACATGTACATAGATCATTGTACAATAAATGTGCATGCAAAGGCGTCAAACAATTAAACTAAAATCTCTCTTTTAATAGTATATAATTATAATATAAATGTATATAATTATTATTTCTGACTGCAAAAAGGTAAAATAGGTCAAAGTAAATGTATTTTTGTTTAACGTTAAGGTCTCTTTAAAGAAGAAAATAAATTTTTATTTATTTTAATATTTCTAATGTGGTTCAAATACATAGTTAATACTGTGCATACTCCAGAAAACCTGATGCTTAATGCTGTACAAGTTTTCAAAATCATATTTACATTATAGGTGCAATATATGATAATACGTTATAGTATAAAATATAAAATTTTGTATATTTTTTCCTTAAGTACGTTTTAATACTATCACTCTTATTTGGACCAAAGTGCCAAGTCAGATAATGAGAAAGAAAAAGCAAAACTTTTTTCTGCCAGAACAATTTGGCTTTTAGGTGAAAATATCTTCAAAGAAAACACTTTATTGCATTTCAAAATATCAGTTTTTTTTCCCTTCTAAGATAAGTTAACTGCTTTGAAAAAACTATATTACAGCAAGGCCACCGTGTTTGAAAAAAAGTACGATTGCGACTTTAGAGCTGCTGCTTGTGTTGCTGTGCAACATAGAGCTGCAGCTGTGTGAAGGTGAGATGAGGGGAGTCGGGCGAATGACTCTGACACCAACACACACACACACACACACACACACACACACACACACACACACAAAAGAAAACCCAGTGATGGGTGAAATGAGAGAAGGAGTTGGGAGTGTCACTGTATGGCTTAAAGACAGAGGGCAACTACAATGAATGCCTACACTGGGCACTGAACCAGACTCCTCTACTTCTTCTGCTTCATTCACACACTCCTTCTACCAACTCCTTGTTCCCCCTTTTGTCTCTTTTTTTCTATCCTGCTGCCCTAATAGAATTATCGTCTATTTTAAATTCTCTGTTTGACCATGTTTTAATTTGGGCAGCTTTACCGCCTGTTTTTTATTAATTGAAACTTTGGCCATCGCATGTATTCAGTTTCAACGCACAACAATGAAGGTACTTTGGATGAGATGGAAAGAAGACGTGATATGTCAGTGCTTAGGAAACATATAATGCTATTCGTTTAATTGGTGATAATGTAGAACTTGTTCTATGCTCTGAAGAATGGTGATGGTGTACGTGACGATATGTAATATATGAGAGAGACGGTTATCAGCTGGTTGTGTTTTTGTTCTTATCTACCGTCATTGCCATCAGCCACATTGATGTGCCTCCATGCCATCTACAGAGCGATTATGTTTTTTTCTGTCCATCCATGTCCCATCTTGTGAACACAATATCTCCCAATGGGAATTTCCTCACATTTGGCTGAAATGTCCACATGGACTCAAGGATGAACTGATTTTTCTGGCCATAAGGTCAAAGGTTACCATGACCACACATCTGCACCATGCTTGTCAACGTGATATCACAGGAATGCCTTGAAAGGAGGTCTTCAGACTTGGCAGAATTGCCCACTTTAACTGAAGGGTGAACTGATTAGCTTTAACAGTCAAAGGTGAAAAGTTTGGTAAGGTAACTGTGAGCTCCCGTCTGTCCTGTCCGTCCCCTTCTTATGAAAGTGATATCCCAGGACTACCATGAGGGAATTTCTTCAGATCTGACACAAAGGCCCACCTGGACTCAAGGATGAACCTCAGGTCTGTCCAGTTCTTGACAGACAGTGAACACATAAGCACAGGAATGTCTTGAGGACATCTACTTGAACTCAAGAGTAAACGGATTAGATTTTGATGGTCAAAGATTAGATTAACCGTGACCACCCATCTCTCCTCTATGACTGTCCCATTCTTCTGGAAGCAATATCACAGGAATGCCGTGAGGGAATTTTCTTCTTCGAATTTGGCACAATAGTTCACTCAATGAACTGATATTGGTGCTCAAAGGTCAAGGTTTACGAGGCTCACAACCGTAATGTGGTAATTCTAGTTTTACTACAGTTTCTACAGTAAAAAACTGATGGGACGTTATGCCACATAAATACACTGTGTTTTTCCTAATAACTGATGCCAATTGTTTCTGCTGCTGCCTCTGAGAGTGACAGTGAATAGTGACCTCAGCAGAATGTGGCTGATTCTTGGACTGATAACAAGTCATCTGATATAATGACAGGGGCATTTGATGAATGGGTCTGTTTTTAGGGAGGCAGACATCCACAGGGGAGCTGGCCTTGGGCAAACACGAAATCCCACAGGTCACAAAGGCAGATGGATGGACTGCAGTTCTCTGTCACTTTTATCGCTTAACTACTTGTCCCTGGATTAATAAATCCAGACTTATGACTGGCAGCTCTACGCTTACAGCACCAGCCGATGCCACCTTTATGTTACCTTGACTTAGTCAGAACCTCTTTATGACTCTGCTTGTACTAGATGCATTTTCATAAATGACACTAAAAAAGAAAAGTAAGGGCAATTTATCCTCTACTTTGCCCTTTCCTCTGCTGGTTCTTAAGACTCTGTTGTCTCATGAAGCATAAAGGACAGTGAAGTTTGCAGAGAAAAATGCCTTATACATTCACACCAAATTGATTTTATTCAGAGGTTTATGTTCTCTCAGTGAAAATCACCAGCTCATTGAAAAATAATAAATTTTGATGAGACAGGACTGTTCGCATATGAAGCAGGGAGCTGGACCCACAATTCAAATCAACTCCTTCTCCAGCATTTTTTAACCAACTTATTGTCGGTCTGGCTGTGAACTAGAGGAGATGAATTTCCATCACTGTGAGAAAATAACAGCACCTTAAAGTTTCCCCATCAGCCTCAGCTGGTTAAATAATCAGACATCTACCAAGCCCACAGTCTCAGCCAGCTCAGATATAACGCTCCTGCGGACTGAAGACAAAAATGTGCTTTCTGAGACATTTTAGAAAAACACTGCTTGTGGTCAAGTGGTACCGACGGTAACTGCAAAATGAAACAAAACATAGTAGGTACTGTGGGAAGAGGAACGTACCAACCAGAGCTATTGTTCCTGAAGGTAAAAAATGATGGAATGATCAGTATGATAAGAATCCCCACTAGATAAGTGGCCTCTTGCAGTCAACAAGGGCAGGAGGACATAATGCCACAGAGGTCAGAGTGAATGGCAGGACATTCAATGTAAAAGGCCCCTACACCAGCTATAGGAGCAACATTGTTAAACCGAAAGGGATTTAAAACAATCAAACCATGCAACCATGTTGTTTGTAGTCATTTGTGTCTCTTTATAGTCATCCTGTGCGTCTTTGATGACATTTAGCACCCGTTATTCTGGTTGTGCATCCCTTTGCGGTAATCTTGCATGTCTCTGTGGTGATTTTGTCTTTCTTTGTCTTCTTTGTAATTGTTTTGCATCATTACCCTCTTTTAAAGTTTTACTTCTCTTTGTAGTCGTTTTGTGGTCCCAAGACTCTTTAGGCCCCTAACTCCAAGGGATCATAGCACCATGTTATTCCAGCAGAAGACTTTGCTCTGTGACTGCAGGTTGCTAGAGTTTGGAAATGTAGAATAGGAGGCAGATCCTGTAGCTATCACCATCTTCTCCTGTGGAACCAGCTCCCAGTTTAGGTTCGTGAGGCAGACAGCCTCTCTACTCTTAAGACTAGACTTCTTAGTTATGCTGTTATAGACTTATCCTGCTGCTTATAACACTGAGCCCTTCTCCTCTATCCATTCATATGCAAGCATTTCATGTCATTAGCTTTTTGTCTTCTCTTTCCCTTAGTTGTGCTTCATCCTCTCTGTCTCCCTACCTCTATAACTTTCTGAAGGTATCCCCAGTCTCTGAGCTGTTTGTTCCCAATGTGCAGTTAGTGACCCTATCCAACCGCCAAGTGTTTTGTCTGATGCTCCTCTTTCCACTCACCCCAACCGGTTGAGGCAGATGGCCACCTGCCCTGAGCCTGGTTCTGTTGGAGTTCCGTTCTTCCTCTTCACTGTCGCCTAGTACTGCTCAACTGTTGGGTTTTCTACACAATTCTATATATAGTTATACTCTGTAAGGTCTTAAACCGTACACTGTAAAGTGCCTTGAGATGACCTTTGTTGTGATTTGGTGCTGTATAAATAAATTGAATTGAACTGAAAATTGAATTGGGCCTGTGCCCTGCAGGCCCAATCAGTAATCCACCCCTAGAGACGAATAGCAACCATCACAACAGATCAATCAATAAAGAATTGGACCAACATCAGCATCACAGTTTGATTATCCATTTTGAGACAGGCTTCAGGTTAGAGACGGGATTCTAGACCATTGAGGAAGTCAAAAGTGTACAACTGTTATAAATATAAATCTTTTTAACACTGTACATCTGAGAACATTCCTGCTGGAAGGCATGCATGTATTTGTATTATGTGTAGACATACAAGGTATATATTATTCCTTAAAGAAGAGCAGCATTGTCAGTTTCAAAAGGTTTCAGAAAGAAATCGCCAGACTACTTGTGAAGAACCAAACTGACAGCTTAAGTGTGAGTAAGAGTCCCACATAGAGTGAAGAAAGACGGCGAGAGTATAGCTTTATATGATGAGTATGACATTGACATAAGCCTCCAGTCCTCCATGAGCAAAACATGATGAATGATATGACAGTGCTTTACTGAGCTGAAACCTTTTCATTGCTTAGGAAGCATAATCTGGACAGAAGACGGATCATTAAGTGGATGATAAAGGCTCTGACTGATATGCTGCAGAGCTTAATATATGAAGCACAGTGATGTGCTACAGTAAAATTGCTGGTTTTCTGGTTTGTCCCTTGGTCCAAGGAAATTGTATCTGAGCCAACACAGACAATGTGTCCATTCCACCAGGATTTGGATCAATTTTACTCCAAGCTGTAAATGCATCCTTACTTTAATAACTGCTCCATTTCCAAACAGTCAGTACAGCTAAAAATGCCCATGAATGATTCCAGTCTATACATGCAGCAGCAACATCCATTTAACCGTTCATTTCACAACATAAATCTCTCCTTTGTGTATGAAATCTGAGCCCTTGAGCTGATTACTGTTCTGTTTGTTCTCTCCTCTGCCCACAGGACTGTCACCTCAAAGATTGCTCTTATTTACAGCACAAGTCCAATTAAGTACCATAACAGTTCTGTGCGTTGTAGGGTAAAATCCCCCTTTTCCTTTAAAATATCTCTCTCATATGATCTCAGCGTTTTTGGGGGTATTTCCTTCCAAAAGTTCCTTATTCCCAAGTGCCCACGTTAAAGAGTCTTTTACTGAATTATTTTCTGCCTCATTCATTGGAACTCTGTCTGTCTCCTTCTCTTACTGTCATGGGACAACATAGCGGGAAAAGTACAATAAGGGCAAAACTTGTGGGACTCACTGTCTCCGCCGTAAATCCCCTGGAAATTAGCGCGCCCCCCCCTTTCATCAACAACCCACCCGCGGTGGTCGGATCAGACGCAGACTTCTGTTTAATTCCACCAAATTCACAGAATAATCTACTACTCGAAGCTGCACTGCTGGACCCCCCCGTTTTTATGTGTTTGGGAAAAAAAGTGATGGGGACGGTGAGAACCTCTGGAATAGTTTCTTAATTCATTGGTTAAACTGTTTGAAAACTGTTGAAGTAATATCTCAAGCAAACTCATCTTTCGGACCAGTGGCATCATCTTATAAATTGCAATTAGCATTTAGATTTGTAATAAAAGTACCTCTTGCCTTCAGCCAAACATTTGAATTTGGCTTATCTTAGTGACTCACTTGAGATATTAGCTAGTTTTTTTTTAGCTATGAAAATTAGTCCTTAATGGTTTAAATGATAAAAGTCTGAGAAACAGCCATGTGTCATCAGCCAACCAAACACACAGCATGCACAGCCTTAGTCGTTGTCATTGTTGGTTCATACCCTTACAGCAGAGTGATGTCTTAGTGCAGTCCACTTAAAACAACACACTCAACTGCCCGCTTTCCTTCCCAGGAAGCGCACGGAGCCGCTCACCTTCTCCAGCTGTCCCACAGCAGCCGAGGAGCAGCGAGCCGATCAGCGCAGTAATCCCAGCGAGTCCTTTACTCCCCAGAGGCATGTTGAAGCGATGGGATGCTGCAGAGTATAATCCTGCCTGTCCAAGAGAAGATAGTTCGTCCTTTCTCCCCCTCCTTTTCTCCTCTCTCCTCTGCTCTCCTCCAGCTCCACTCCGGTGCGCTGCGCTGCAGTAGCCCCGCTGCCACAGTGTGGAGAGACCGGCCGGTATCCAGTGGAGTGAAGGAGGATGCTGTCACACCGCCTGCCCCCAGTTAAGTGATGGAATGAAGAGAGGGAGCAAGGAAAGGAAGAGTGAGGGCTTCTACGAGACTGTCGCAGGTCCGAGTCCAGCGCACCGCCTCCCTCACTCCGATCCTGAAGAATCTCACAGCAGGTGGTGGGGGTGGGGGGGTCCCACGACTGCTTTCACACAGCGCATTGAGAGCGTGTGCCTGATGTTTAACTCTTGATGCAGCTGTTTCTTTGCAACGAGACAGGGTGAGAGAACAGAAGACGTCCAGAACAAGACTTAGTGGTGTTTCTGCTCCCACGGACTCCAACCTTACTGTAAGCACACTGGAGACATCACACTTCTGTAAGTTGCATTTGGGCCACAATTTGCTTCTGAACTAGTTGTGATATAAAAATAAATAAATAAATAAAAAAACATGCCTGCATGCACACATGTACATAACGTGAGCTCAACGGATAAATGTACTAAAATACCTTCAACAGGTGTAGACGTTAACTACCTGTACTCCTGCACAGTACAAGTACATGTGAGTGGAGAATATTTTAAATTTATTTACAGCTAAAGGAGCAGTTTTATCAAATGAGGACACAAGGTTTGTAAGTGTCTTCTTTTCTATTCCTCTAGCAGGATGCAGTAAAAAGAATTTGAGTAAAGTAAAAATAACATGGCCTCTGGTGCTCTGCAGCAAATAAAAACACCACAATGAAGTAAGACTCTTCACAAACATACATTTTTGTAAATATATTTTTAGATGTTATGTGCAGACCAAGTGAAACTAGCTCAGTAAGAGGCCAGGAGTGCAAGTGTGCTGAATTTCCTCTCTTGAAAGCTCATTTTGACCCCCCCCCCTCCCCCCTCCCCCCTCCCAAATATAATTGTTAGGGACGTTGTTGTCCTCAGAATTTCTAGAGAGATGCTCCTGTAAAAACGATTTACAAAAGAAACTGGAGAGAAAATTCAGAGTGATGCAAGAAGGCTGATTGAAGGACGCTGAGTGCGCAGGCTGGACTTGACCCAGCGACCTCACAGCTGCGGTGCACATGAGCCAAATAAAGACAGCTTTTGGCAACCAAGGAACCGTCACCTCTGAGCCGCTTTCTTACTCAGTGAGTCTGAACACTTAGTGGGACCTCAGGTTAATGAATATTCTAGTCTGATACACCTCATCAGTCTTTTGACATCAATTATATTCAATGAGTGAGCACCTGATTTTCAAAATAAGATGTCGATCAATCAACTGAATCTAAATTTATCTACCAGGTGCAAACATACACACAAACGTGGACACGCTACGAGACAGTGTCCCTGGCTAAAGACCAATTAAAGGTCCCACCACTTACAGTTTAGGACCCCCACAATAAAAGAGGCGTTTAAAGACAATAAATGAGGCCATCCTATTATTTCGCTTTGTCTTTTTCAACTTTGTCTACCGGAAATTACACATTAAACGTCTTTTTATGGTAATTTTGTTTGTTTTTACCATTGCATATCAACACAAAAGGTGCCTAGATACATGGGGATGTACATCTTATATCAAGTATTATGACCATACCAGAAAGTACTTATTTTATCTTTTAACTTGACCTAATCCTGTTTTTTTTGTGCCCCACACTAACCCAGTTGTCTTTGTTCATAAAGTCAAAGTGTAATGTTTTCCGCCTTCAACTTATCGTTTATGATTGTGCTGTCAGCATTATGCTGACTGACTCGTTGAGCCCCCACGCCTGTGCCCAGTAACCCAGTAATCCATTCATGCACACAAATGTCAGTCATCCACAAATAACCGCAAAGACAAATATAATATACTGACCTTCAAACCAGGAAGAAACAGCGGCGTTACTTCAGTTGTTCCCCCTGAAGGTCACCAGTGGGAGCGGCAGTAGCCCTGCTAGGATTCACCCTCGCAACCTTTGATCCTTGCATGGTGTAGGTTTATCAAGTTCATGTGTTGCAGGCTGCCCACACAGTCTCTCTTTGATGAGGCTTTCTTCAGAGGAAGACACAATACGAAGAGAAGGATTTTCCACCTTGTGTGACAATTTAAATATGACGTGTTGTTTAGACGCAAAGCATGAAAAGATCACTTCTCAAATGATTTGAATCAAGCCGGGAAGTTTATTTTCTAAAGACTCAAATGTGACAAACATTTTTCATACATTCTATTTAAGGTAATGTCTCTGAAACATTTTAAAGTATTTTTACCAGAATAAACAGTACAGCTCAGTGGAAAATATAAAAAAAGGAACTTGCCTTGGTTTGGTCAGATGGCCAACTCATAGCAATACTGACGGCTTCAAATGGATTCCTTTTCACGAATAATGAGGCCACTATGTCGCCTGGGAACACTCAAAGCTTTAGAAATGAAATGAAATGGTCCTAATCTTTAGCTGCACAGATCTACTGACGGTTCCTTGGAGTTAATGGCTTGTTTTTTTGTCTTAACATGCAGTCTGAAGTGTAGGGTCTTATTTTCACAGGTGTAGGCCTTTTTAAATTATGTCCAATCAGTTCAATTTGTCACAGGTGGACCTATAGACACTTTATAAGAAAAATCAAAGGAAACTGTATGAATATGATCACAAGGTGACAGCAAACGGACCCAATACTGTTGTAAATGCGATATTTTAAAACATTTCTAAAAATGTGTTTTTATATTGTCATCGTGGATTATCATGTGTTGATTTAAGATCCAAAAATAGTAATTTAATCCATCTAAAATTACATTTCCAACATAATGAAGAGGGAAAAAAACAGTTTAAAAACTGTATGAACTTCAGTAAATAATTGTATAGTTATTAGGTCAGCATGCTATATTTAACATTTGCTCTGTATTGAAACAGACCTGGACTATACAGTGCAGTTATACTATATGAAGTGGAGATAAATAATACACCTGCAGTAGCTAATGTGTGTTTGATGAGAGTTGACTCTTTTCTTTTGAAGCAAAAGTTATCACAGCAACGCTTTTTGTTTTGTGCAGCAACATTTTTGAATGACCAAACTCTTTACAACACCTTGAAAGTGATGTTATGTGATGCAGCAAGTTTACGGTTTAAAGCTTCAGGGGATCCATCACAGTCTCACCTCACCCAAAGAAATAAGCACAAATGTGGGCAAAGGAAAGGGGATTTACATAGTAATTGCAAATGCATAATCATACAGGTGCAAGAGGCTTATTTTGGTGTAAATTCCCTCTGCACGACTCCATTTTCTTATTCTACTGTACTCCTTAAATGAACACTAACAAGACCATAGTGCTGAGCCAGAATGAGCTGTATGAAGCGTCATTTCCCCACTGATACAGTGTACTGCCAACACTGATGAAGCTGCTGCATGATCATATTCAACAAAGCATGCAGAGTAAGGAATGATAACTGGCAGCAGAAATGAGAGGAGGCACATGTTCATATGCAGCAAAGGAGGGACGGTGAAGAAAAGTGACTCTGAAGTGATACATGACAAGCAGCGCTGCGGCGAGAGGCAGCAGGTGATATCAACCCACAGGGAGGACAGAGTGTGGGAGTGACATGGGTTTACACACACACACACACCAACAGTTACCTCTCAGTGCACCAGCAACGAGCAGCACATAGAGGAATCAGTGAAGTATGTAATGGCAATATCTGCTGTTCCTAAACAGCCAAAAGAGAAACATGCACATCCACAGTAGAGACGCAGTATAAAAACTGGCAAATACCCACAAAATATTTTTACCTTCTCATAACTGTTCTCATATACAGTATGTATATTTGTTTTTTGTAAGACGTTTGAATGCAGTCCTGGCTCTGTGCTGTGCAAAGTGGCTCAGGCTGGCTTATTGCAGCTAACCTGTATAAGCAGTACTGCTGTTTGTGCACAGCACAACAGCAGCAAGAGAGAGGCGGAGTGAAACAGCCACAATATCTGGCACGCTAGAGTTCTGAAACTCACATTACATTACTGTAAACTAAAGTGGTAGGGATGGCCAAGAAATGGCAAATTCTGCTACTTCCAGTGACAAACAACAAAAGAAAGGGAGAAATAACAAACAATTAAACAAGTTAAAAGGCAAGAATGCAGCTTTCTGTCTTTCTTTGTAGCTTCAAGGATTTCTTCACCCATACAAAACACATACCACGTAGAGAAACATTTCTGAAAATGCAAAGGGGAAAATGTCGCTCTCAATAGGCCTCTAGAACATAATGCTGCCATCACGCCATCACCACCCTTCCCTCCCATCCATTAACCTATCCTAAAGGTTGCAGGAAGTGCAGGAGCCAATCCCAGCTGTCATTGGGCAAGATGCAGGGTACATCCTGGACAGGTCACCAGTCTATCACAGGGCTGACAAACAGAGTCAGCAGTTAACCTGACACATGCATGTCTTTGGATGGTGGGAAGAAGATGGAGAAAACCCACACAGACATGGGAAGAACATGCAAACTCCACACAGAAAGACAACCGGCTGACCTGTGGATTCAAACCCGGGACTCTCTTGCTGTAAGGCGACAGTGCCAACCACTACACGGTCGTGCCGCCCTTCTTATGATAAGGTAAATCAAAAGTTGAATTGTAGTTGTTTGTCCTCTTGATTATTTTTGCCGTATCAGAAAGATCTAATAATTTCTCACACATTGTAAAATTGCACCATCTAATCTCAGCCAGCTTTTTTTTTGTTTGCTCTCAGAGACGTCTTTTGCCTATTACCATGAACATTATCACTTGCTGACGAATGCAAACAGCTCGCTGTTGTTACTTACCAAGCTTTATCATAACGACAATGTTTTGCATGAATTTCACTTGAGACATGTGTTTATTAAAACGGGAGTAAAGCAAAGTAAACGTAAAAAGACAAGGACTGAAAGGATAAAAAAAAAACAGTACAGTTATCTAAAAAGTTAAGCAGTGATTTGCATAAACATCCACTTTTAAAACCGTCCACTCTTGTCTGCTCTGCTGCGGCTTCCTTCCCCTGTAGTACAGAGCTTAGTCCTGGTGACAGGATGAACCAGGCTGCAGCTTGATCTGAAGGTGCGGCGACACTAAGCAGAGCTCAGTTCCTATTGGATCTGTCTAAAATGAACTAATTTGTATTGGTTTCTGTAATGTATGATTGGCCTCTTAGTCATATTAACGCTCTCAGGGGCAAAGCTGTGCTCGAGTGAGAGTTAACCTCAACAAGCAAAGGCAAAGAAGAAGAGACTTCCTGGCTTGTGATAAGCCCCAGTAAAAACATAGCAAGGAAGAGCGGCAGCAGCTAACATTATGAAACCTATTGCTGCTGCTGGCTTCTGAATTAAATAAATACATATAATAATATTATTATAATAATTTTAATTATTATAATAAAAGTTTCTTTATTTTTAATTGTTAACAGTTTTATTTTTAGCCTAACTGTAACTTAAACCTTTGTAACAGATGGTCACTAGAAGGCAGAACAGTAGCCAAAACAAAATATCATGTTCTATAAAATTGTTATGGTGACGTTTTAGCACATAGATGTGTATTTACACAAACAGCAGACTGACACCTGACACACCAACTGCAAATTATCCACTATGTCAAGCAGCTAGTCGCTCAGTTTGTCTGTTTGATGCTGATTAGCATCGAATGCTCTCATTTGATGCAAATGAGAGCAGTTCCAGTGAATCCAAACAACAGAACTGTCTGCAAAAGGTAAACAATCAGCAGAAAGATCCTAAAGTGCTCCATAAAGTGGAACATCACTAATTGTGGCATCAACACATCAATGGATCCTATCACATTATACTGTATAGCTATGTTTTAATGATTAATATAAAATAGGCTCAAGTGATTTTAATTGTAACCATGTATTTGTAATTGTTTAGTGTGTTTACTGTCTTGTAGAAATATACAGTCTGTTGTTATTCATTTCTTTATTCCCTGCTGTTAGTTCTTCTTAGCATATAGTGCAAAGCAGTCTCAGCGGAGTCTGAAAATAATTGCCTCATTTAACCGGACATCCACATCACTTTGATATTAAAGTCTTCGCAAACATTAACACTCAGCACAGCACAGACACTTGACTACCTCGTGCAGTCACACAAACACAGAAATCCTCCAACATAATGCATCCTTCTCTATTACATGTCAAACATTAGTTAGCATTACATTTCAGATTAACAAGTGAAACAATGCCACTGGGCATCAAGCTGCTAATTTGTATTTAACATCACTATTATAGATTTTTCCTTAAAGCAGTTTCACCTCGTAACATCCTCTCACAGATGAGACATGTAGAGACCCGTAGTCTGCTGCCGGATTGCATTTCAGTGTTCACTTCCAACGGTGAATGATTCTCAACAAAGGGTGCTTGTACCTGAAGGAGTACTTACAGTTGCCAGGAGGTAAACCTCAACAGTACATGTGTGAATAAGAGTGCATGAAAACTGTTGGCAAGTGAGTGGACAGGTTTGTTCAATTAGCTAAAATCAAAGAACAGATTATATTTTATACTGCATACATAAATAAATGCAATGGATAAAAGATTATTGGCTAAACTGGAAAAATGTGTAAAAATATGAAAAAAAAAAGTGAAAAATAGTATTGTAAGTGGCCCAAAGAAATGCTTCACGTGAGAACAGGAATGGAGACACTTTGCAAGATTGATTTCATGTATTGTAGTGTCCCTGAGTGTCTGGCCTGAAAAGTCTTCACGTGATGAAATCACAAACTGCAATCTAAGTGTTGCAGCAAGAGTCTGGATAGTATGAAATGAGAGACATAACACTGTAGTCACAAAACACAATTTTTGTACGCAGAAAAGAAAGCTGAAAACTGAACTCTGGATATTTTGGAAGGAAAAATCAGCTTTCTGTGTTTATTGAGATGTTTTGTATCGGTGTTAAAAGTTAATAGTTAATAACTAACATATTCTAAAGAAATTTTGTGAAAGTTAGTTCACTGCAAACATATTTGTGATAGCACATTAGATGTATAGAAATTTAATTTTTCAAAGACTGGTTTGGAACTAATGCATGGTTACAAGACTCAACGTCTGTGACTTTAAGTGGTTGCAGAATGCCAGTGGAAATTCACATTATGATTAACACAGCATGACATCTAGAAGCGGTCACTACAACCGCTTTACAACATAACAGGATCAGTATCTACAATTACAGAGGTTTCTCTGGCAAGCAATTCATGCAAAGCTTCAGGCTGTTTTCATATGTGTTAGCTGGTTAACACGCTTAACATCCTTTTAATCTGTTCAGTTGCTTGATGGTAACAAGTCCACAGGTTGGCCGGGTCCCTTTCCCTGTTGAGGTTGCATGTTCTTCCCATGTCTGTTTTCTCTGAGAATCCCGCATTCCTCCCACTGTCCGTAGACAAGAATTTTAGGTTAACTGGTGGCTCTAAATTTCCCATAGGTGTAAAAGTGAGTGTTATTGGTTTGTCTCTATCTGTAAGCCCTGTGATAGACCGGCAGCCTGTCCAGTGTGTACCCTGCCTCTCGCCCAATGCTGAGATGGGTTCCAGCACTCAGCTTTCTAAATCCACTGTGGTTTTAGCTAATTCATTTACATATCACTCAGTGAATTCTGGAACTTATTTTGATATGAACTTAGTGAGAATGGAATATTCATGGCTGAACATTGGAACACAGTACATTTCACTCATGAATTTTCAGCCAATTACAGTTGTTGGTTAATTCACTGTCTGAATGTTGATGGGACTTTTAGGTTATTTCACTCCAGTATCCTTTACGGTCGAGTTCAGCTGATATGAGATGATAAAATGTCATATTAGAATATGCGACTATGCTGATTATAATAATTGTAATTGTTCAGGACCAGGTAGTAAACGTGGTTGTGCTACACTGCTCCTGTGTGTAATTACTTTCTGCTGAAAGTTTCCCTGTATAAATAAAGTTATCTTAATGTAAAGATTAAAATCTGCATCTTTCAATTCTTCCAGTGTGCTCATATTGTACTCTGGCAAATAATTTAGCAATGTCATTTGATAAGGACGCAACTTGAGCTTTACTGGAGAGTGCCTATCTGGCCCCGACTCCTGACATGATGCTTTTATTTGTAAATGACTCATTTGGCTTTGCGGCTGTCCCTGAGCTAATCTACAATCTACTGTCCCCATTTTATTCCACATGCTCTTATTTATTTTTGCAAACCAAATGGAGCCAGCCAAGTGATCAATGCACCCTTCCTTTAACTTTTTATTCACAACATCTGCTGCTGGATTCCCAGGGACTTCTGCAGGTCGTTTGGCTGGAAAAATATTCAGCGAGGGCACTGCCACAAGCTCCCGGAAGAACCTCAACATGCCTTAATTGTATTTGTCATTCCTTTTTAAAACCTACATACTCCAGTCTGGGGTCACATGGAGCTGGAAGTCTGTCCCAGCTGGCACCGGGTGGAAGGACTGCTGATGCAATCCAACACCCAGTTTCACACCTATTGGCAATCAGGTATTATTTATTTCTATTCTATTATATTGATGTTCATCTATACAGAGTGCATGCTGGTTTTGTCAGTGGGCTGAAAGCTGCTTCATGTCTCTGCCCAGTCACCCTTGCAACAAAAACAAACACAGCCTTGAGGTGTTACTGGTGACACTAGATTTATAAAGCAAGGTCAGACAAGGGAACAGAAAACAACAGTCTATAAAAATTATGTCAGTATTCATGCTTCCTCTGTCTCAGCCGTGAAACATTCTCATATTACAGCTTTACATACAAAACCTTTCCTAATCTCATTTGCTCATCTCTCTGCAAAATGCTGGCTTCTCCTGGACGTCTCCATACCATTTTCTCCCCCTTTTTCTATTCAGGATTATTCATTTTAAAGTAAAGCTCACTGTTTGGGATCAGACAACAAGCTTCCTGTGGCTGACTGACGGAAATAGAAGTGGATTTGATTTGCAGCCTCTCGGTACAATGAACTTCACCACCTCCGCTTATATCATCACAAACACTCACAGTCTGATAAGAAACTCCCCCTAAAAACAGCTGCGTGTGAAAAGTCCCAGATAACATGCAGTAACATTTCTTTGGCTGCCTTCGATGAGAAGTGAGAGGCTACTCTGGAGACAGTCAACAGTGCTAAGAAGGATTCAGGTCTTCCCAGCTTTTATTACAGATAACAGTGTTCCTTCAGTTTAGGATTAATTACAATATATAAAGTATTTAAGTGCTTTATAAATGTATGCAAGCTGCTTCTATGGAATCAGAGATTCACATATGTTTCCGGAAACACTTTCTTTTTTCCCCTCTACATAACCTCAGACCTAGCTGTGATGAAACCTGGCGAATGTGTCTCACTGGATTATTGACACGAAGATACGTTGAGATTTGTGGAAGATTTCAGAAAGTGAAATCAAAAATACCTTGACACGCTGCACCATCTCCCCGACTCTCCAAAGGTTTCCCATCGAGATTTACTGTAAAACCTAATTTCAGTCAGAAGAAGAGATCTCTCTATTCAGGTGATCTCTCAATTCTTAAGTGATGGATGGTTCACTGGTGTTTACTCAGAAGGGAGAGAGAGGAAGCTGGAGAGGTGAAGAGAGGGTCGTGAAGCAGTGTTTACCTGCTTTTTGTGAGTTACTGTATGCTTCTGGACAGCCATCAGTACCGCTGGGAGGATGAAAGCAGATCGATCCGAGGCAGGAAATGGACTGTGCTAAATTGAAACAGGCTGAAACATTGTGCTGTAATTATAATTGTGTTCAATTAGCCTTAACATGATTGCTGAAGGGACCGAGCAAGAGGAGCTGAAGCGTGACAGTCGTTTCTGCACGTAGATTACTCTAAAGCATGTTTAAAGCCTGCTAGTCATCAGAGGAAGAACACTAGGGCAGCCTTTTTTTTTTCTTTTAGCCTCAAGCTTGACAGCAAAACTTGGCCTCAGAGCTACTGAAAGCACAGGTTTTGGAAGTAAGAAATTGTCCAAATTTCACTCCAGTTTCACTTAGCTGACACTGATCTTTAGAGGGAGAGCAGGGGGAACACGTGTACTGCAGTGCTATTTGAGCACTGAGCATGAGGTGAAGCTCTCAAGAAAGCTGTGGGGTATTGAGAGTGTTGTGGAGCGTGATATTAGGGCCAACGCTTCCCACCAAGAGGCCAGCAAGCCGTAACGACCTGCAAGCATCACCAGTCCAGCAGTTATGACAGACAGGATCTCTCAGCCAGAACAAGAAGAGAGTTAGAGCTGCTGTCTGCACAGACATTTTTTATTATGAATTATGTTCATATGAAAGTATTCCGCATTACAGATTTACGCTCCCTCACTGGCTGCAGTGCAGGAACAATAATTAAATCAACACAGGTCTTCCACACTGGAGGAGGTCATACTCAGATCTATGTTTTGCCATTTCATATGGGGAGCTGTTGTGCCTCTATTAAGTTCTTAATTATCAGCAGGCGTGTTGTTTCACACACAGGAGAATGCCTTGAAGCTTTTTCTGATTCCAAGTGGTGCGTCTTCCACAGTTATCACAGTAAACCTTCCTCTATTGAAATGAAGAAGTGTAATTTAATTTTCTTTCCCTGCCTTCTGTCCTCTTTTTATCCCCACTCTGTCTCACAGCGTGAGAAGAAAGAGGGCAAACCAAAGCCTACCTGACACGCAACAGAACACTTAGAGGTCGCTTTCCAAATTTCCTTATATGTTCATACATAAAAGCTGTACCACTTTTCAAGGATACTTAATAGATCGTAATTCTTTTTTTTCTATTTCCTGGTGTTTATTTTACATTAGTGACTTGAAGTCCTGTCATTATTTTCAGTGACACGAATCTCCTGTTTTTATGTTTCCTGCATCACCCCCATGTGGTGTATCGGATGACGGATGAAACACATTTAATGAAACCTCAGATGAGGAAACACTGTACAACAGCATCCGCGCGCCAGGACAAAGGGATTTTTAAGCCCTGACACCAAGCTCTTACCTGTCAAATACTTTTCATTGCTTCCTCTTCAGTCTTATCACAAAACTGAGCTCAGTCTCAATCTAGGCTGACACTAATGCTCACCTTTTGGATTAATGTAAAGTATGTCACCAGATAAAGCACCTCATTCCCCACAAATACTTCTCCTATATGGTCACAAAATGTCAAGCTGCCATTTACTAATTTAGCTTCTTTATGGGCAGGCTGCAGCACTTCGGTGTAGACGTATTTCCAAACTAGCCAAGAGGAGTGAATTACTTTGCTGTAATGAGATCCCCCCTCAATAACCGGAAACCTGCATGTTTACTCACTGGACTGTTTGAAATGCCTGCAGCTGATATTCTCCTGGAGCAAATAAAATATGGAGGAGGTTAATGTTTCTCTTGACACTGCAGAATAGTTATGGAAGTATTTGTTCATCAGTGACCCACGTATCAAATGTATAGCGTCCTAATGTTGTGGTGCATTACAGTAACTTTTAGTTTTATATTAAACATATATTCTCTGCTGTTCTTACCTCCATGTATGGAAGCTCTTTTATGACAAAAATAAGTATGTATAAAATGTCATCAATGAAAAAATACAATTTTCATGGGAAATCACAACTACGAGATGCTTAGGGCCAGATTTTGCCTGTGTAAAAATTATGATAATAGCTTAGCATTATACCATTTTTCATTAGTACATTATAATTTAGACTTAGCATGTCGGAAATTTGATATATCCTGAATATTTACATTTCTTAACATTTCAAGCTTCTTTTTCTGATGGAAATGGGCTTCCACAGCACTAGACAGAGCAATGGTGTAAAATGTCATCTCTCGGCAGATCTCACCACCTGCTTTACATACTGCAGCCAAATGTTTTCAGTAGCTTGAGCCTTTGTTCTAATTTATATTCCCCCAAAGACTATGTCTTATGCATTATATATTCTTTTCTAATTGTGGAATAAATTAATTGGCTGAGTTGGTCAGAGGCATCTCATACAATATTTCTGGGTAAAACATTCCACTTAGACTATATCTAAACATCTAAAGTGTGCAAGGATGGAAACTGTCTATTTAAAACATGCAGAGCAGCACATACTGGTGTCCAAAATGAACTGATGCAGTTTAGATATAAAGAATGTCTTTGCAGAAACTATATCAGATATCAAACACTATATGGCCAAAACAACAAAACCACTAAACTCTAAATGAGAACAAGACCCAGAGAACATGGAACATCACACCCCTTGTTTTGTTAATTGTTGAAATTCTTGCTCCAAAACCGTGAGAACAAGATGCTTCAGCAGCCTCCATACTTCCGTGAATGCTCTCACAAGATTTTGGAACCTAGTTGCAGAAGTTGTTCTCATTACGCCACAAGGCCATTAGTGAGGTTGGCCCTCAGGGCTGGGTGACAGTTGGCGTTGCATTTCATCCCAAATGTGCTGAATGGTTAGGGCTCTGTGAATGCCTTTCAGTCTTTCTAAAATCTGTCTCTGTGCACTGGGTCGATGCCAGACTGAAACAGAAAAGGAACTTCTTAAAGCAAGTGGAAGCAGACTGTTGTCTACAATGTCACTGTGCATTAAGATTATCATTAAATAAAGTGTCCCCTCCCTCTCCTCAGATTAAAAGTACTGGAATGCTAGTTTGCTAATTTATAAAACGCTTTTCATTGTGACTTAATGACAAAGTTAGGAAGTGTATCCCACACTAAATGCTGGCATTGAGAGCCATTGTTATTCATTGTAATGATGGATGATTTTCTTCTGTAACCAGCCAATGACAGAGCAAATCTCGTAGATGTGGACGTGGACAGATAACAAAATTGACATCAAATGGAGCCACGTGGAAAGCATAAATTGACCTTTAGTATGGAAAAAAAGTGGGATTTCAAGGGGAAGATTTTTCTTTCCATATTTCCAAACAGTGCTCTCATTACCATAATGTCTCATTAATTCTGGGTCTGGCCTTTGCGCTGTCTAATTCTCACTTGACCCCATTTGAACTTGACTTTTTAAACCTGACTATGATAACAGTTAATGCTATAAATCTGCAGAAACCATATAATGTGAGGCACATTTGGGGCCTCTGTGAGCTTCACCTCTTCTGCTACAGAAGCACAGAAATGAAGCTTCACACAAAATAGCAAATGCATTTGGATTCACAGAGATCATGGACAGATTCAGTATGGTATTGAGGATGGAATTAAATCCTGTTACAGTCCTCACAGCACTCACAGCACTCACAACGCCTTCTGCTCAAAGAGTCTGTGCAACATCACCTGCTGAAAAGAGATTTGGATACGGATGAGCAAAGGAGCCAAACAGTGTCCTATAATTATGTCTACTAATCCCTTTCACTCTCTGGACCATGTTCTCCATCCTTCCTCTGTCTAAATATATAGTAGTTCAACTGTTCATAAACTGCTTTATGTAAATCTAGCAGTTACTCATCACTAACTATTATGACTTCCCTGCTCACTTCCTACTAGTTTTAATGCACTCTTACTTAAAACACCTGACCTCAGCATCTTATAACTGAGTCATCTCGCTGAGAGGTGTGTGCAGTCTTTTATTTTTTTAAGTAATTAAATTACAAGTTCTGTTTCTATTTTTCAAATCAATTGAGCTACTTTTGCATGTGCCGTGGCAACTGCAGGAATACTCCCCGTAATGCTACCCCTGGTCCCTGAATCCCTTGTTCTAGAGGACGTGAGAAAAAACAACTGAGAGGAGGATTTGGGTGCAAGAGGTACTAGGTGAAAATCCTGGTCTGACAGTGAGAATCTTGAACCTTTATTGTATGGGTACAGCTATGGCTGTTCAGTTCATTGTCACATTTGTGTCCCTAATAATTCAAACAACTCCACCTCCTCTTCTGCCATCTTGTGTTCAAATGTAGTAGCTGATGCCAGGAATTAATGGTGGAGATATCATGCTAAAATGTGCCTGAAGCAAAGCCAGTTTTAACTGCTTGGTATTCTGCTCTGCACCACTCTTCACTACTGTGGCTCACTTTGAAATAAGGCCTCAGCTGACTGCTTATAAACAGCCAAGATACCGCGTTCTTTATTACAGGTGGAATGATGGTCTCAGAGCTGAGCTCTCACCAACTGCTCAGGATCACCATTATTATCATAATAATTTATAGAGATGGAAAATATGACTGAATGAAGAAAAAAGAGAGGTTGTCTGCAAAGTGAGAACCCAAAAGTTTTTATACTGATGCAGCACTTTTATGTACCCACAAGGTCAAACATCCAGAGGACAAAAACTGATAACGCAACACAAAATAACATGCGTAAAGGATAAGTGGCTCACGTTTTTAACTGATTTATACAGACATGGGTGTTCACACCAAGTCAGCTGCCACCATGTCTGATAGTTTGGTGTATAAACCTCTACAAAACACTGAAAGTTATAGCCAAATATTCTTCACAGGTCAAAATCCCTGCAACCTGAACCTGTCATAAACAAAACTTTCCTGTCTATTTGTTTCAGTAGTTAGCTACACAAAAACATCAACAAATGCAGCTCAACTCTCCAAAATGACAGATGCTCTTGATTGATTAACAGGAACAACCCTGGCAAACTGATCCTGTAGCAAGAAAAGACTGGGGCATGTTTTTGGTACCCGTACAATCCAAAATGGATGACATGGATGTCAGGATACAAAGGTATCCACAAATTTCAAATGATTTTTTGCTTATCAGTAAAACCACTATATTCAGTAGAGTATAAAATAATTCCGTTTCTCAGGTTTAATTGTTATGGCCACACTTTCACAGTTTAGGTTCACTCACTGCTTTAAATCAAACCTGTTTAAAGCAGTCCTCTAAAAACCGACTACACTACCAGACGTATTTTCTCAGCAGCTGACAAAGACAAAAAACTGAAATAAAAATAAAGTGTGTCCATGAAGGGAGTAAGGAGAAAGACTTGAATGACTTTAGCAAAACGACCACATTTTGGAATATCACACCTCAGACAATGATTAGGAATAAAGATGTCGATGGGCACAAATGTAAAAAAAGAAAAAAATCTTTATTTAAAAAAAGAAGTACATACAACGTGCGGCTCATTTCCAGTGACAGAAATCAGATAACAACATACTTCCTCTCTCTTGCTTTAGCAAACCTGCATCAAAACAGAGACACACTGGGAGGATTTTTGTTTGCCAACATTCGTTACAAATCAACCAAACCACTGTGCAGTCTGAAGTTACATTTATGGTGTTTCTATTTGTAAAATAGTCAAAACAACACACAAACAACAACACAGTTAATTCTGTTTTGGCCTAGGTATGGTATCAAAGAAGAAAAAAAAAAAAACTCCAAAAGATACAAATAACATCTGCTAATCTCCCGGGTCCACTGGTCCGAGTAAGCCTGCTGCAGAGTATTTCAGGGTAACACTGGGGTCAAATAATTTGTGGTAGCATGTTGTGACATTACTTGAGGATTAATACAGTCCAGGACTGGGGACGGGGTCCTGTGTTGTGCAGACAGACTGCTGAGGTGAGTCAAGTCTAAAAACTGTTCCGTGCCTCTGTGGATCGATGCTGCTGAGCCAGCTTACCGTAGCCACCTCTGGCTGGGTCGTAGTCCTGCCTGTACTCATCCCTCACCTACGGGAAAAAAAAAATTAAAAACACATCCAGATGGCACAGGTACAAACGTTACACACACAAATATATTTAAATTAACAAACAACTTAATGGGAATACTTTTAATGACTGTTGTAAAACTCAGCTTTTTAAAGTTGGTAAAATAAAAATGTTTATATGTTAACTAACATTAACTTAATTCTAATTCATTCACTGCTAGTTAATTACTGTCACAAAAAGCCATGTAACAAAGAGGAAGAAAAAACAGAGCTATAACAAAAGCTGAATCCAGCTCACTTTCTCACCTCAGCACTGCTGGCTAATCACAACGTGATGTAGACGTCAGTTTCACGTTGTCGGTTTTTGCAAAAGTTACAGAAATTGTCGACCACCCAGACGTTCTCAGTCCAATATTTATGTTTCTTTATTTACATTTTCCCTGAAAGCTCATTTTGTACCACAGCACCACAATTGGGCATGATTATGTATGTTGTATTTGTTAACAGTATAATATATGCTTTCATTTTTTAAATGCCATACTGTAGTTATATTGTCTCTTTAAAGGCCATGGTTAATCATGCATAATTTAGTTTGTAAGTTATATCACTTTCTAAATATCATACTGGTGTATTAAAATGTCATGATATAGTGCATTGATTTTTTGAATGCCATTCCAGCATATGTCATTTTTCAAATGTCATAGTATGCTGTGTTTTATATTGTTTTCTGAAAAGCTGTACTGCAGAAAATCATAAAGTTTCTCAATAAAAGGAACAGAAACAATGGCAGGAAATCCCGAACATAGTGGATACAGCCATCCAGACGGGCGCGTGGGGTTAGCAGTCATTTAAAACCACACAGACTACACCTTAACCTTAGACCACAGCAACAGCTGGGAGAGAAAACATCTGACAGTTAAAACTAGTACAATCAGATTATTATGGGTAACTCAGTTGGTTATCCATGCTGGACCTTCTTGTGAACACATCAAATTTTTAATAAATGTGCCACAGCTAACTGTATAATATGCCCACCTACTGAGAGGCAGACTGTATTAGCCGGCTGAAATCCAGTCTGAAACTTAAACTGGTAGGACCCAAAGTGGCTGTCTTAGTAGGTGTCAAAATCCTTACCTGTCCTCCAGATTTTCCACGGCCATACTGCCGACCCTCCTTAAAGCCAGCATCCCAGTCTGTCCTGATGATTCGATCGTCCAGCCGTGTGCCATTAATGAAGCGCATGGCATTTTCCGCACCTAGACGTGTGTAGTATCTGGTAGAGTCAGAGTTAAGTATCCTAAACTTCTGTGTACAGCATTCAGAGTTGACTCTACAGTAGCAAAATTGAACTCCTACCAGCCAGGCAGATTGTGGTACTGAAGGGTGTCATGTTTTAAGGTACTTTTAAAACAATTTAAAAGGATACTCTACAAAGCAGAATCCACAGGCTGTCTTCTTGACTTTATCCAGGCCAATGATGATGCGCTTGACATCTCCACTTTTTGAAAACAGCTCATGTACCTGATCATCAGTGACAAAACATAACTGACAATTACAAATATGTAAGAGATCATAAGAATGATTTAACTGGTGACGTATTCAGAAAGTATCCTACCTGCTCCTCGGTGGTGTAGAAAGAGAGGTTCCCCACATACAAAGTGTGGCTCTGCTTCAGTAGCTTTTCCTGTTCATAGCGGTTACCCTGAAAGCACAAGCAACAATGAGACTATGCATACGTACCACCCTTTGGAGTATAAGAACACGGGCCAGAGCTTAAGCTTTTCCCCGGTAGCTCACAGTGGATTAAGCTTTTGAAGCTGCTATTAGATAATCTAATTTCATGTAAAGCAAGTAATATAGGAATTTGTTTTACCCATGAATAAATTTAGCTGCACTGCTCTAACGGTTTTAATATTAAGCTAATGAATACTATATCCCATTGTTGAATACTGTTTTCTAACATTTTAAAAGACCAAACCACTAATAAGTTAATCAAAAACCTCTTTTAGATGACTCAAATATGAAAAATCACTATTTGCAGTCCAACAAATAAATATACACAGTTTCCTTTAATATGGAAGAACCAAGGCATCAACTACTACATGTCCAGACAGATTGGATTTAAAAGAATCTCTCTGGATCTGAATCCAAACAAATTAACATAGCATGGAGACTGAGATGTTTTAAATAAACGTATTAACGTTTGAGAGCTAAAAAAGCTGCATAGTTTACATTTAAAACGACTGTAAGCGCCAGAAAACGTATAATTTCACATTCCTGCTCTGGCGTCGATAAGTTTGAAGATGCAAACTGCAGTAACGTCACAACGCTAACCACTGACATCATAGCTTAAACGTTACCATCGAAGCCACGTTAGATATCTTAACTAGCTAACATGTTTCCCCCGACAGGACAAGTACGTTAGCCAAGCTCCAAATAAAAGACATCCTCAGCGAAGTCTTTAAATCTAAGTTTTAAAATGAATCAGTCCAAAGCATGAATCGTCCGCTCCATTGTTTGCTAACAGCTAGCTAGCTAACAACATAAACCGCTGCATTAAAAAACCTCAGAAAATGGCCCTCAGCGAGAATGCTTCCACATATCACTGACCTTGAAATGTTGGTCTCTGTATTGACTAATATCGGTATAAGAGTCACTAGTTAAAGCATTTAATTTAGACATTGTAAAGAAAACTGGAGTAGCTACAGTCTGTCGTTAGAAAACTGTTAGCATAGCGGAAACACAATGGAGGGGACTTCCGCTTCATGTATCGGTCCTACCAACTAACAGGCTCCCCCTGATGATTATCAAACATATCTTGATATTAAAGCTCTCTCTATTCTGATGAGGACTAAATGGGGAATGATTGTGTATTAAAATTCCAATAATAAAACAAATATATTATTTTTTTCCTGAAAGCAAAATAATTGTGAGATCTAAAACTTGTCTCAGAGCCCAAAAATAAAGCCTTACTACATCGTCCTATCTGTAGTACTGAGTACCATAGTTAGTACTCTTAGTTAGTTAGTTTTACAGAGGTAAAAAAAAAAGGTAGGCTAGCTTAAGATGTAAATGTTTGTACCTACACTGTGAAATTGTATCTACACTGTCAAGCTTGTGGATATTTGCATAGTGAACATTTACTAATCTTGGCAAAACAAACTGCCCGAAGTCACATGACTATTAAAACCAGAAACTGTAGCACGTGGTGGCTGCTCTTTTTTTTTTTTGGAAGAGCAGCCACTAGTGGCCTTGTTTGACTTGCCATGTCTCCTGAATGCTTCACTCATTCAATTCTACTGATATGTTTTTTACTGAGAATTTGTCCATAACAGCATGCAAAATGGTCATTTCAGGCAGTAGACGTATAGAGTTTAATTATCAGAATACTTCAGTGTATGGATCAGACTTCACAGAAGGCTTCTAACCATCCATTATCTTAACCACTTATCCTCATAAGAGACACAGGAATGCTGGAGCCTATCCCAGCTGTCATCCGGCGAGAGGCGGTGTACACCCTCAACGGGTCGCCCATCTATCACAGGGCAGACATATAGAGACGAACAACCATTCACACCTACAGACACCAATTAACCAAACATACATGTCTCTAGACGGTGGGAGGAAGCTGAGTACCCAGAGAAAACCCATGTGCTTTATAAACTGTACTACCAAACTGCAGGGATATGATCCATAAAATTTAAAGTAAGACCATCTGAATATTTTGTGTTTCCTTGTCCAACAAAACCACTTCAGACTGCAAAGGTTCCCATATGGCCAACATTTTATTTATTTTATTATGAGAATTCAAATATAGTGAACAAAAATGTTTATACTAATCTGCCTCCTTCTTGACGCCTGACTAAATTAACAACATGAAATATTTCAGAAAAAGAATGTGCAGATATTAATGAACCGTTTTATAAATCGCCAAACAATGGAAAACAAAAATGAGATGAAACTGTGAAACATGACATTATCATCAGCCCCTGGACACATTATGGTCTTACCTGCCGACTGTCAATTATACTAATGTTGACAAGGACAAACAGTCACATCTTGTATCATATAATAACAAATTCAGTCCAATATATCAGAACATAAGTAGCAAACCACTGAGGACAGTGGCTCTGCTGCAGGGTCCCATCTCTTCTCCCAGATTTGCCATGTAGTCTTCGTCAGAGGTCAGATGATCTCCTGAAACCTGAAAGATAGTTACAGTACATTAAAGATTTCACTTGGATCGCCATCCGAAAATCTGTCCTTCCTCACAAAGAGGTCAGAGGTCAGGTTTGAGCAGGAGGAGCTTTTGGAAGAGTTAGATCTGAATACACATCTGCTGAGGCTGCTCACAATCTTAATATCAGTAGATTCATTTTATAGGTTAACACTCACCTCTTATATATATATATATATATATTAATGCTGCTTATAATTATGGCTGGGTATCTTCTGAAAATCGATACTGATACACTGAGAACATTTCGTTTCCTGTCACCTGCCGGTGTTGATGGAACAGCTGCGTTCATGCTCCATTCCTCTCTGAAATATTCTGAATTTATCGACAGTCAAAAAAAGACAAATTTTTTGTGAACTAATGCAGTAAAAGACAAAATATATGAGCCTGATGCTGGTCTTTTACTGCATTGTATAATCCCAAACATGTTCACTAAAAGTGACTGAAACTATTGTACCGTTGTTATATAATACTCTATTACACTCAAAGGTACTGTAAAAACACACACCTGTAAAAAAATGTTTTTTTGTTTTTATTTTTGCATGAAAACGGACTTGAATGATAATTGTAAGTAACTGTAATTAATGTAGCTGGTGTTCTGTTACCTAGAATATACCATTAGTTTTATAAGATGCAGTGATTTGTATGCAAGAGTCTCAACCTTTTAAAATAACCACAGCTGTCAGGAGGAGCAACAACTACGATATAAAAAAAAATCAAAAAAACATTTTTGTTACTGTTACTTCACATAAAGTGAAGTACAAGTACAGTAGATGAGTAAATGCACTAAGCTGCATTAACTTACTGTCTTTATAATCCTTGTCGTCGCCTCCACTATCAAAGGTCGGATCTCCTCTCGATGCTCAGCAGCTCCACTTCGAAGATGAGCGTCGCTCCTCCGGGGATCTTCGGGGGAGCTCCTCTGTCTCCGTAGCCCAGCTCGGCGGGGATGACCAGCTTCCTCTTCTCGCCCTCGCACATACCCAGCAGGCCCTGGTCCCATCCTTTGATGACCTGGCCGGTGCCCAGGGTGAAGGTGAAGGGTCTGTCGCGGGGAATGCTGCTATCAAACTCCGTCCCGTCCTCCAGCTTCCCGGTGTAGTGCATGTTCAGCACGTCCCCTTTGCGGGACTTGATGGGGCAGTTGTCCACTCGCTTCTTGATGCCGATCTGCAGCTTCTTCTTCTCGGCTCCGCACGCCGCCTCCGGGCTCAGAGACAGCACCGTCACCGCCAACAACAGAAACACCCGCATCGCTGCAGCTCGCTCTCGGTTTCAGACGGATGAAGGGTTCGCAGAAGAGTCAGATTAACGCCCAGTGGGTAAAATCTAGGCGATGAATAAGGGAAATGAGGTGTTACCGACAGCGGATGTGTGTACGACAGAACCGGAAGTGATTTACCGGCTGGTGTTACCAGCAAAAACGTCCGGAAAAACGTATCCGACGAGACTGAAGTCGGCTTCAGATTCGTAGTAGGGGTTGCGACACCAGTAGATGTCAGTAGTTTGTTACTCTACGTAATACTAAACAATACTAAAACCCTCATCTGGACTAATTTAAGTAAGTAAAAGAATAATTTTAATGCTATATTCTGTTTTTATATTCTGTTTACGCGTAAAACGCCAGTCAGAGACTGACTTAATAAATGAGCGACACAGGGTCAGCATACCCCCTGACAGCACCTCTCTATAAGATATATTTTGGACTTTATTTGTGCTGAAATAACAATAATAATATAAAAATATAGGAAAATGTTACGTACTGTAGATTTGTGCATAAAATGCTGTTTTCGCACACAATATATAATGTATATGAACAAAACCCAACGTGTACTGTAAAATATAATTTAGAGTGTAGTTTCCCTTTAAAAGGTCCCCCCCAGAACAACGAATTTGAAACCAACTTCAGCGTCGCTCCACAGTCTGCTGTGTCACTCAGAGCTACGTAGCGCTTAGTTCAGTCGAGTCGTTCAAAGTGAGTCAACGTTTCCATTATTATTCTGTTGTTTTATTCACCACAACCTACGTGACAGTATAAGCTGCCGGTGAGACGCTGGTGTCATTGTAGGGCTGAAATCCGGAGACGTGGACGGGACTGCTAATTAGCCGGCTAAGCTAACAGGGACACGGAGGCCTGTGTGTTGGACGCGATGTTGTCTCGCATGTTGTTCTCCCTCATCAACAACCTGCATGTCGTCGAGAAGCTGGCAGAGTCTCGCCCGATCCGCAGGGCGGCACAGATCACGGCCTACGCCGTCACGAAGGCTCAGATAGCCGGGCGGGATGTCTCGGAGCGGGTCATGCGATCTCAGACGCTGCGGCAGGTCCAGGACGAGGCCGGCAGAGTCCCCGGAGACCTGGGAGAGATCGGCAGGCGCCTCAGGAAAGTCCGAGACACATTTGTGAATGAAGTGAAGGAAGGATGGAAAGACGCCTCCAGACAAATCAAGAAATAAACAAGACGGAGAGTCGGAGCCCGCGGGTCTGTGGACGGACCCTGCAGGAAAAACTGTGTATGAACAGTCTGGATCCGGTCACAATCAGTCTACACTCAGCAGCCAATTATGACTCGGAAAGTAAATCCAGGTTAAATCCACGTTTGTTAGGACGCAGACGTTTTCAGAGAAAGTGTGCAGAAGAGTTGTGTGCTGAAGGTAGTTCAACTAATGATGTCTCCACACGTCTGAAAGACATCAGAGCAAATCCTTTGTTCATTAGCCAGAGACAGTTGTGGTACATCTAGGTAATAAATTCACCATTTCGTTCTGACTGTATAAATAAAGATCATAGTTTATAACAGCAGCGTGAATACTGGACTCTTCTGGTTTGGGAACTGAAAGGACATTTTCAAATTGTAGATAAGGTGACAAAGCTTCAGGACTGGAGTTCACAGCTTCCTGGTTGTAACTCATATTGCTCTTTGACTTTACAGAGAGATTTACAGCAGAGCTTTAACTAACAATAAGAGGACACGTTGCAGCTCCCTCTGAGGTTTAGTTGCACTGGCAAAACATCATTATGGTTTTTACTAAGGACACAAACTCAGTACTGAAGTAGGACTGTGAAGATTCTCAGTCATCCAGGTAAAGTTGTCTGAAGATTGAGTCATGGCAACTGGACTTCTTTCTTCCAAG
>JAUYWH010000020.1:20089664-20107374 GCA_034779795.1 Ctenopoma multispine | reverse complement strand
GTTCTGTGGATGCAGAACGAAACGTCTCTACTTGGAAGAAAGAAGTCCAGTTGCCATGACTCAATCTTCAGACTACTGAAGTAGGAGTGCATGACAAAGATCATCGTATATATTCATCATTAAAACTCTGCAACAAATGAAGTGAGTGATTACTACTCCAGAAAGACAAAAGTCTATTTTGCAGCACTTATCTTTATTTCATTTGAACAAGCACAGAAAACAGCTGAAGTCAGCAGCTTCATGTAGCAATACTTATGCAGACACACTGGCCTGGCAACTAAATATTAGTTACATGTTACACAATTTCACCTAGAAATAAATCTATCAGGAGGCAGAGAAGTTTCTGACAGCATGAGTCAGTACATATACACTGATATGGCACCTGAGCTTCATATAAAAATAAATCTCTCAACATAGGAACGTACACAATCAAATTGACAATTTTAGAACGAGAAACGGCACAAAGGAGGAGGCAGTACGTTAGATGTGACAAGAATCGGTCAGCTTCTTTAAAACCATCATCTGACGCTCTTGTAATTGTTCTTAGTAGAACAAAGCTTTCGAGAGACAGGAAGGCGCTACCAGTGTAACAGGTGGCGGCGTACGCACTGATACGGCAGCTCACGTTCAGTAAACAAAGTAGCAGCCACAACGTCTCTGGCTGAAAGTCCCACAGCATCTACAACTATTAACCATCAGAAGCAACACCACTTAAATCCTAAAGCGGTTCCAACACGACATCATCCCATAATCTTTAAAATATCATACAGTCAGTGAGAAAATGATGAAGGTCAAAATAAAAACACACGTTCAGGGACAGAATGAGGGGGCCTCCAGGAAAAGAAGGCGATTAGACGGCAGTCAAGAAGACTAAAACCTGAAGATTCCAGTGTGAAAAGTGGTGAAAGAAAAGGAGGCAAAGGGAGGAGTGAGACAAGAGGCTGTGTCATTTCATCTTTACATCCAGAGATTGGTCAGTAGGAAGCTGAACAGGGTCGGCAGCAGCAGCCATACAGAGGACATCACTGAAAATAGACAATGGTCATTTATTAGAAAACAATACTGCACACACCTTACGTATGTTGGAATGTAATCTCAATGTACCAATTTAATCTTATGGAAATTTATATATATCGGCTTCTTCAAGGATCAATCTTCCTTTCCTCCTCAGTCTGTCCATCATTTTTCTGTCCAGCTGAGTAACTGAATGATTCATCTCACTATCTATCTTAATGCTGCATTCAAAGTGGCACTGATAAGCTCCAGGGCTCCTACATTGTTCATCCATTTTTACATTATATTATCTCTAATATCTGTAATACCACATAATACCATAATTTATTTCATCTGGTAAAAACAGCAGTCACTATGCTTTTACCTGCATTCGAAGAATTACAATCCAGGTCAGTCAGTGACTCCATGTAGCCCTGTCCCAGCCACTCCTCGTAGGTCTTTCTATCACCAACGCCAATAAGGCGAACAGTGGAGTCTTTAAAGATGAGATCTGTGCCCTTATAGGCCTGTGAGTCAAACATCCTGAAACCAGAACCTGTATCGCTGCCAAAATAAGTCTAAAAAAAAAGAAGAGACATGGAAATGAAGATGAAAACTACCAACTGACAAATTGATTGACTCCATTAGAGTTGTTTCGGGTTTCTGCACTTTGTTGGTTTGACTCTCAGCAGTACATATGTATGGTTTAAACACTCTTACCTGTGCGCGGTCCAGGAGTCCATACACAGCATGGATGTTGGTGTCTGGTCGCACCATTACAGCATGTGAAGGTACTCTAGCCAGATTACAGTGTCTGTACTGTGTGACCTCGGCCTTAGTGCTCTGAGAACAGAGCAGCTGGAAGTCTGTAGAGTGGAGATCTACAGCCCATGATTCACCAGAGTTACCTGAATAAACACAAAGTGAGGTGGTACGTAAGCCCCTTAAAATTATGAAACCGCTAAAAGGTGAAACGTTTCTATCATGCACTTTACTGTCTTACCATCAGTGTTTTGGAAAACAGTAGAGTGCTTGATGAAGGCCACGTCTCCATCTCCCTTCGCCAGACACCTGCATGGACAGAAGGACTCATGTTCTGTGTGGTATACAAAAGTTTAAGTAACTTTTTAACAAGGAAATAGGCAACTCACTCTGCATCTTAAAGCAATTTACTTTTAGTTTCTGTGATAATTGAAGGTTAACTCTGCAAATGTGATGCACGTGTTTCATTTCAAATTCACTAACAAAGCCTTCTAAATATGCTAGCATGAGTGGATTCACCTTTATTCCAATAACTCAAGGGGATAAAACAATGCTAAAGCTAAGTTGAAATAATCAAAAACCCGTGGGCATAATTGGAGTGAAACACGCAAACCTGGGTCAGGTGTCTGGGATGTTAAGTGCTTAGTACCTGAAGGCACCATCATATCCATCATACAGGTCTTTCGCCTTCTCACACTTGTTCTGCCCTGAGCTGTCTCCAACGCACAAACTGCACAGACTGCTGGGGAAACCAGGCTGGTTGGCTCCTGGTACACAGCTCTGCTTGAAAAACTCTCCTACCGCTGAGCATCATGGGAAAGACAGAAAACAGGAAGTCAGTGACTAGAGGGAGAATTCAGACATCAAGTAAAACCACCAAACATTCACTGTAACTGTGTTTCTGATCTGATTGAGTGATTTACGCTGAACTCACACCTCTACTAAGTTCACTCACACACATCACCCCACTGACCTTTAGGTATCTGACAGTGCTGGGGGGTGATCAGGCCTCTCTCTATCAGCATTGCTGCGGGAACGTTCCAGCCAGCCGTGCGCCCATATCCGGTGTGACAGGAGCGACGGCCACGCAGGTCGTCAAGGTTGCGGATGTCAAGGCTGCTCTTTTTCACTACAGCAACCGCATAGTACACCGAGCCATCACGGTCATCTGGAGGCAGATAAACATGTCTGCATCTGTCGCTTTGGTAACGTGAATGTGTGACCGTGTCGTTGTTTGTGTGAGTCTCTGAGCTCTTACCTGTGTAGCTCTCGCCGGTAGCAGGGACCAGGCCGTAGTCTTTGCCTGCTGTGTAGATGTAACCTCCATCCAGAGTGATGGCATCAGCCTCTTTGTTCTACAATATGAAACAGAGAGATCCAGTTGCTAGAAATAAATCATAAGTTTCTAAAGAATACTTATTGGTTTTGTATTATTTAGGGCTATTTGATGGAATTCAATGAAATTGTCAGTGTCATTGTCTATTTGACTCTATTTTCCATTAAATTTCAGAAGTAGTTTAATGTTTTAATTGAATTTATTATCATCAAAGAAACATTTGTAACCTTTATTTTCTTCATGCAGTCGGGCACAGAGTCCCCGTAGACACACTTGATGTCGGGAGTCAGACCTTTACTTTTGAAGGCAGAAGCCATGTCAGCACACTTCTGCTGCTCACTACTGGACACTACGCACCACCGCAGGACATCTGGGATATTTACAGACACACGGATGGGTAGTAAAACAAAGAGAAAGACAGACGTGTATAGATAATCCATTTAACATAGAAATAAACTATTTATGTCTTCTACTGCTGAAAATAATTCCGATTGTTTATCATTATAATATACAGTATTATTTATTATTAGTAATATTATTTTTTAGAAATAATTTACCTTCTGATTTACAGTCCATGGCACTGAGAGCATTATGATAGAAGCGTCCCATCCACCTTTTGGGGTCATCTGACTCTACGCTCTGAAACATGGTGGATAACTCAGAGAAGAGCACAGTTCCTCCGCCATAGTTCACAGACGAAAACATGTTGAAGTTCGACTTTTCCTGCAGACATGAAGTTGCACTTCATTAACTTTGCAAATTAAATCTCATTGTGAACATGCATTGTGCCAACTACTAAGATCATTTTGACAGAGGTTACAACATTTCTATCTTCATGTCTTCTCAGGTGACAGGTGGAAAATGAGGCTCTGACATTCATAATGTATAAATTAAAAATCAAAAATCATGAATGTATGTTCATGAATGACCAGTTCATGGGTGTTGCTGCTGCAGAGACTGTGAGCTGTTAGGACGTACCAGCCCCTCATTCAGCATGTTAAACACCACTGAGGGAGTGACGTGGTTGCCGACCACGATGCCACGCAGCGGGACACGGACCAGATGGCAGGTTTTCCACGCAGAGACAGGAGCTCTGGTTCCATCACGACACAGCAGCTCATAGTCCGATGATAGGAGTGTTTGTGCCCAGTCTGGGCCGTGACCTGGTGAAATAATAACTGTGAGCTAACAGAAAATGCCAACAAACTAACTGACAAAGACAAAGCTACTGAGCAATTGTAAAAAAATAATTGCACAACTAAGGTGTTACCATCAGTGTTCTCCTCGACTGTGGTGTGTTTGATGAAGGCCACATCTCCTGCATCTTCCACCAAACACCTGAAGAAGCCAAAGCAAAAAATAAAAGCACTTGCATATCCGTATTTGTATATACTTTTGTGTACTGTGATGCAAAACTGAAAAACCACTCTACTCCATGTGCACTGACTGTAAGTATGAATGGGGGTTACCTGAAAGCCCCTTCGTAGCTGAAGTATCTCTCCTGAGCGCTCATCTCACACTTGTGTTGTCCAGTTTCATTTCCTCTGCACAGCTGACACAGTGATGCGGGGTCACCAGCCTGATTCGCTCCGGGGATACAGCTTGCATTGAAGAAATTTGCCACACCTAATCACACATACACACACGCATTGCTCCAGCTTTCTGTTTGTAAGGTGCATGTTATTTTGTATATGTGTTCACGGGCACGTTTCATACCCTGTGGGATGTTGCAGCCCATCACAGACATGTAACCCTGGTCTATGAAGTATCCCAAAGGCATATTCCAGCCGGCTGTCCGGCCTTTCCCAGTGTGGCAGCTCTTTTTTCCTGCCAGGTTGTTGATACTGATGCCAGAGTTTGCTTTTTTCACCACAGCAACTGCATAGTAGGAGGCACCGGTGCCTGAGGCAACAACAGCACAGGTGTTAACACACATATGACAATGGAACACTGACGTTCCACAGGTTGTTGGACACTTTGACTCTGCACCCTTACTATCAGAGGAAGGTAATAAGATGTAGATCAAAGTACAGACTATGACTGATGTTTTGAAATATGCCACATGCACAAACATGCCCTGTTTTCTCAGCGATATACAACAAGATTAAAATGAGTGACTATGTAATTAATGTTGGAAAATTCTGTCATATATGCGTATTCCCCAAGCATCAAAGTAAGGAATAGGACAAATTGGAAAACAACGGCAAGATGATGTTTGAGTGATGAATGAACTGAGTCAGTTTCTCTGACATGAAACGAAACATGTTATCTTGTCTGATAAAGAAAGAGAGCCTTCATGTCAGATGTGATGTGATTTAAGGCATGTGTCAAGGCTAAAAGAGGCTAAAAGACGATAAAAGTGAAACTTGACATATGGTAAAAACATCAGAAATCTCATCCAAAGATTAGGAGACAAAGCTCTGGTAGCATCACAGTGACTTTGTTTGGCTGCACCAACCAGGCAAGAACCGTAACCTGAGAGTGAATTTGTTAAAAAGCTGTAATAGTTCACACCACAAGTGAATTACATTTGTAATGTGTCACCATCAGTCCTGTGTTGCAGGAGGGAGGAATATTATACCTTCTCTGAAGCTGATCCGCTCCTTTACGTTTATATGCAACACACATCTCACATTTAACTTAACTACTGGTGATAACACAAATTGGACTTTCCTCCAAACAGGTGCTGTGTTGGTGTTGTTTAAATCTTACTGTCAGCCTTTGATTCACTTGCGGCCATCTTGAAGGAAGCAGTCTTCCCCAGGTTGTAGATGTCGGCGGCGAACATGGACAAGGCATCAGCCTCACCTTTCTGCAGAGTCAGCAACGAAAAGATTCATAAGTTGTGTTAAAACGATTCATATGAATGACTAGTTCTGCAGTACTTCTCGAAGACTTGACCTCCTTCCTCTTCTTAAAATACATCACTTAACACTGGATTGCACTTAATGGGGAAATTCTATAGCTTTTCTGCATATTGTATTGTATTTATAACTGAACATACAGTAGCGATAAAAGATTCATACATTCGTGCTGGTGTTCTACTCAACTTCTGGAAACTAGGACGTCCTGTTCACTGGTTGTGTTTTGTGGTTGTAATTAACAACCTAGTTTGCTCAGTGCTCCATGATAACTGTATCATCTATTAAGACGTTATCTTATAGCTGATAGTGTGTTCTCCCACACAAAGTACAGTGTTTTATTAGCTTTCAATGTCCTCTGCTGTGCTAACTGATGTGGATTTAAATTGAAAGTTCCTGTTATCAGAATCTGACCTGCAGTTTCTGAACGCAGCCCTCGACCGTCATGCCGTTGACACAGCTGAGTGACGGACGGATGGAGGCTTCAGCGAAAGCCTGCGACATGGCCTGACATTTCCTCAGCTCTGCATCTGAGATGGCACACCATCTGATGCTACTCTGGCCAAGCACTGAGGGAGAGAGAGGCACAGACATCACCAAATGACACAAGAAAACATCTTGTAATCTCAAGTAGTCTACCCTTCTTACAACTTCTCATCTTCCCATGCGAGTTGGAACACAGTAAATTAATAATATGTTTTCTGATGTTTGTCACTTTATGTTTTGTGAATGGTTTTTCCTCTTCAGATCTCAAACCAGATTAAATAGACTTAATAAGAAAAATGCACAATAAATAAAAAACATCTACAGTTTCTATTTGATTTGAAATAGGTGACTCTTCTCTTGCCATAGACTTCTTCATTAATGGAAATCGAACTTGTTTATCTTTTCCAACTTGTGTGCATTTTGTTTAGTACAAAACACAAAAGGTTCCACATAGTTACTCAGAAAAAAACACCAAATAAATCTTTTTGTTGTCATACATACTGTGTTTTTTTACTTTTAACATCTTCCCTTCATGTTCAGTTCATGTTGGTGTTTTTTATGCTGCTTTAAATAACTTCAGAGTTTATTCAGGTGTAAAAAAAGCAGTTCTTACCAGTATGTAGTATGAGTAGTAGAGATCCCACCGTTCTCCACATGGCCATGGCCTCGTGCTTTCTTTCTCTCTCTGTTAGTTGCAGTTCTCTCCTTTTCCCTCTCCTCTACTTTATATAACGGCCCCTGAGTCAAAGTCCAACTTCTATCTCAAGATTCAGCTTAAAGTCCCGTGTCAAGTTCAGAGCCTGTATATTTAGTGATTTACAACTCATCTACAAAATATCACTCAGGAATCACGAGACTCTTAACTATTTGAAGCTCATTGCAGACTTTATGAAGTGTTCCTCTCTGCTGTACCTGGTCTGTCACGTCCTTGCTGCCGCTGCCTGGCTGCAGGCCAGGACCTGGACAGAGAGGTCTTTTACAGACAGAGCCCCACCTCTGTTCTTCTCTCCCACGTCTACTCTACTAGTGTGGTGCTTTTCCACTGATGGGCAAAAGAAAAAAAAAGGATTCAGGCCAAGACAGAGAGACTGTTGGTGGCTGACTCACTGTGTTGGCTGCTGAGACAAACAACAATAAGTCAGAATGTTTACCTGCTTTTATTACTCACTTTAACCTCGTCCCTGATTCTCAAAGGCTACATTTGTCTTTTTCTATACCACGAAGATTGGTGAATTAAACTACTTCTCACTGCAGACACTATGAACTGAGCCTTTATATCATGTAGTATTGAAAACAAATTCCTTGGACACCAGTTTATATATAGAACTATACTGTATATCTCATTTCTGAAGTGTCCAGCTACAAAAAGGTTCAGGCAGCGTCAACAAACTGCAACAAATTGGCCAAATGGAAGTTGCAGGATGTGAGGATAATTATGATTATGGTCATAAAAAGTTTCTGCAGACTTTTGGTAAAACACAGGAAGGCAGCCTTGTCATAAAATCTCTAATTGCTCCGGACGTTCCTCCGTGTTCAGGTTCAAACGCTGGTAGTGGATCAGCAACAAATATTATCAAACTTATGTTTTATAGATACACTGCAAGATAAAGCAGCATTTACATGGAGAACTAAATATTTATAGGAAGCATAGATATGCCTTTGAATAATGAGTTCTTATCATTGCACTACACCGCCAATCTGTCACTACAATACTGATGAATAGCACAAAGAATAAGACAGAATAGTTTATAATAAATGATAAAGGAATCAACAGTACTAATATCTGCAACGCTTAAACCTATACAGGAAACCAAAATAGCCGTGTAACTTAAAACGCTAAAATGTGGAACGCTTCTGACGAAAAGTAAAGTGTTACATTGACATATGTCTCCATGGACATTGTGGTTGTTCAGAGAGTCACGTTTATGCTGACGCTCACATGAAGTCATAATGTGACAAGGTGAGGATGACATGGAGGTGACAGCCAAAGTGAGGTGTCAGGGTGGTGCTATTCATTAACAGAAGTATTCTGAGCCTACCGTCATCTGACCTGAGAAGCTGCCATCAAGCTGCTTTTCTCAGAAACAGGGATGTCACTAGGATTAGCTCACATGTTTCACCAAACCTAAATAGGCTTCATTCATTTTATTATCTCTTGTATGTGTTATTTACCTTTATTAATTTTAAAAATAACAGTCTAAATGAGTCCATGAGTTTACGTTTTTTAACAGCCTACATGTTGGGGTTGTGTTCATTAAAAACATGCTAACTAATATATTGACCAATGCATTTAATAATGTTAAATATTAAATATATTTTCAAATAAAGTTTGTTATTTATGCCTAACATTGATATTTCTCTGTGCAGCTGAAGACAAAAGAGCTTCCTCCCAGGTCCTAATGCCTACCTTCTACCTACAGCAGCTTAAACCCCCAGTACGATCATTTTAATCAAATAATCATAACTAAACTTCTTATTGTTTATATCTATTCATATTCTCAGTGATGTTGTATGAAAAATATATATATGTATATATAATTATAAAATATTTTGATTATTACTATAATTTTATGGGGGGCTTGGCAACATTTTAGGGAGGCTTCCGCTCCCCTAAAATAGACCAAATGATGTCCATCCTTAGAAACATCCAATTAATGATGCAGTCGCAACTTATCTCTACTTTTCTTTGCTTGAAACGGATGAATAGTCTGTTTCTCACTGTGGGCTTCTAGTCAGCAAACATTTTTGACATACTAAGTTCAGCACTGAACTTTTCTTATTGTCACATGCAGCAGGTTCTGTGTGAAGTCGAATAAAAGACATTTATGTCATTTTAAAGATCATAAGACTGTTTAAATCGTGTAGCAGGAATTTCTCTTTACAAACAGTACGTGCCAACTTGTTTGTTCTGCACTTGTTCTATAATATATGTATATTTCGGTTTACTCTGCCAGTAGTTTATTACAGGAGATTTACCACCAATTACCGGGTTATTACCGATTAAACCCAGGGACCGGATGAACTCAAGGAGAGTGGTTAGGTGAACTTTGGAGCTCACTTTGGGACTTTGAGGATCTAAGTACGTATCTGTGGAGATGATTGCTGATTTCATAGACCTCATTCTTTGCTGAGTAAAAGATGTGAAAACAAAGCTCAAGGATTTTCTTAAAACAAAAATATTTTAAAGTGAGTCTTTTTTATGATCTCTGAAGCATTTTGTTAAGAATGATTTCCCTATAACTAGCACCAAATTGCTATGTTTTCCCAGGAAACCTTCTGCAAAACTACTGGGAAATAAGGGAAGGGAAATAAAAGGTGAAATTGCATTAATAATTCTTGGTTATGGAAAACAGAGCTAAATCAGATATACCTACACCTATACAGTACATAGTTATTATGTAATAGCATCAACATAATGGTCTTGCTCATTACATAATTATTTTAGCCAATATTTCAATTAACTATTAGGTGCGCATGTACATCATGACTTAACCGTGTTGTTTCATTCAGATGTACTAAACAACAACCTGCTGACTCTGCTGCTGCACAGTGACTCATTAACTAGAGAGTGACTGAGAATCTGAGACCTGTGAGAACAGGAGAGAAAAAAGCTTCTGTGATATTTTATTAGAAATAGGAGGTATTCTTTAGAACTAAACTTCTCAGCATTACATCTGTTTATGTTTGGATGTGATTGTTCTGTAGCGCCTCTGTTTTTGCAGCTGCCACGATAAAGACCAACTTGCTCTTTTAAAATTAATTCTAATTATTTTAGTTACCCTCTGAACCTTTCTTAGTGACTTTCCCATCAGTGTTTTGTGTACTTTGTGTTTAGTGCCAATTAGCAAATATTAGCATGCTAATACACAAAACAAAGTTGGCAAACGTCAGAGTGGAACCTGCTGCACCTTCATGAAGAAAGAAACCAGAGGTAGTAGTTCGGGCATTTGATCAGAATTGGTTCTTGGGCGCCTCCCATTAGATGTAGGAGACTGCAGACCCAGAACACACTGGAGGAACTATATACTTCATCTGGCCTGGGACTTCCAGGAGTTCCTCCAGGTGGAGGACTGAGATCAGTTTTATGGAGGTGTGAACAAACCAAATCAGATTTATTTCACATCAGATCAACACCACATTCATACATGGTCCTAGATAAGATTCATATGTGATGGTGTCAGAATTTGAGGGAACATATTGCAACTGAGCAGATTTAAGGCTCAGTTAAATCTGGACATTGCATGGTAGTTCAGAACCAAAGCTTGAAGTTGCTATTAATCAGTATTAATCATCAGTAAATTATTTTTTTACTGCTTTATATTGGTCTTGTTCTTCCATCCTTTGGCTTGCTTCGCCATTCTTTTTCTCCCATTAAATTTAACAACTACAATAATAACCTGCCATCTCACAACAACCACACTGTAAGAAAAAAGGTGACATGAATACATAAACCGATCTAATCCAGAACACATTATAAGTGTTTCCTGATTTTACACTTACCAGTGCCACTTTTGCAAAGCGACTGACTATTTTAAGATCATTAATAGGCCTTAACTCAATCGGGAAGCTGAGGGCCAATGCCAAAGGGAACCGTAGACATGCAGTAGACATCAACAGAGACTACTACAAACCTGTAGTAGAGGCAGAGGTGAAAGTAAAGTACAGTCTTTACATCATATTCACATTCATACACAAAAGATAAAAGCATCTGTGGTCATCAGTCGAGGGATTTCAGTGAATGTCAATAAAGACTTTTATTTTTTTCGTACCAAAATAGGCAGTTAGAGCAGGGATAAATATTATAATATGTTAGATATAGATCCATCTCTGTAATAGATTCTTTGCATCGGTGCTTTAGTCTAACAGACAGTGGTCCCCTGGCTAAAAGAACACAGCCAGAGTCATACAGAGAATCCACTTCAGCCAGCTACTACAAACAGCACTGACTGACTCCACTGTAGACGGAAAATAAAATTTAGTTTAGCTGAACATTCTGTTGGGAGATATTAGTGCTTTCCACACAGACGTGTCTAAAACTTTTGTTATGTATTTAAAACGTGTTTCAAACAATTTATACCTAAATATATAATTTATGGATTTCAGACTAAGAGCTACTCTGCTGACAGAACTGTCTCTCTGTATGTCTCTGGTCTCCAGTCAGCTTGGAGGAGTCGCCTGGGGGTTGAGGGTGGAGATGAGAAGTAGTTAGGGCTGTGTCACCAAAAGCATCTTGTTATCTTAAATGTTAAACTTTACAACAGACACATTTGTGACTTCACTCTTCTTTTAGCTCTGTTTTTGGTCTCTACCACGTCCTGAGGGAAACAGCTGGCTCTTTAGCTGCTAAATGCTCCACTATGGTCACCAGCTATTCACTAACTGCAGGTAGCGTACAGTGTTTTTCTTAGATTAGGTTAGATAGAGCTTCGCTGCAGAAAACAGCTGCCTGCTGAGGCCAAAAATGACACTAGGATGTGATGATAATGAACCTAAGTTCTGTAAAGTTCAGTAGAGCTGAAGATTAAGGTGATAATTCTCTATGAGTCCATCGCTATGAGCAACACCTTATGTATTATTTCATATATTGTTATTACAAAAATATTGACTATAGTCACTTTAGGGTTAGGGTTAAAAAGCCCTTCACCCTTTTAACATGCAGCAGGTTAGGTCTTCACACTTTTTTTGTGATCTCACATATCTCTGTCTGGAAAGTTGAGATTTTTGGCCAAGCCAGTGCTAAACTGATGAAACTGTGTACTTTCACAGTCTGTTACACTCACAAAGTATGTGGCATTTTCTTGTAAACAATAAAAGGTTATGTTTAAATTTACAGCTGAGCCTTCCACCGACTGGTATGAGCCGTAAAGACTGTGGGAAAATGGCTACAGTGACCAGATAAGAGACACTAAAGTCACATGAGTGACAGAGCCAGCACTGATTGGCTACCTGTACTGCAAGGTTGTATGCTGTAGAGGCTCTAAAGAGGGAAATGGGTCTTTGGAAGTTTGTGAAAGTAGTGGAATTACGTGCTAGTTTAACCTTAATCTTTCTGGGGAGACATCTATAAAATCCTCATACTAACTTAAAGATCCAGCCAACTTTCTATTAGGAAAAAAGGAACATTAACATTTTTCTCCAGAGGTTTAAACAGGAAACGTTGTTTGATCAAATCATGGAGTAACAAAGCTCAAGCATATACATTTCACCAGAAGACTTCACCTTCATGTCTACGCAACAGCAGCATGACACATAGCAAACTCAGATAATTGCAAAAACCTTGTTCCCCGGCCTCTTCAGTGCTTTCAAACCAGCATAATAGTCACACAGAGCTTAAAGAAAAGTCAGTGTATTACATATCAGAAACACTGTGACGGTATCAGCTCTGTCACGCTAAGATGCTTTTGAGAAACCAGCCCTCATCAGTGCAACTGCAAGAAGAAGGAAAGCTATAACGATGATGCCGATGATTATGATCGCGATGATAGTGTTTATGAAGAAGATCATACACTGTTTAATGTTAGAGTGTTCGACTGTGAGCGTGGAGGAGAAAGGAGATGAAGCCACGAGGCAGAGAAGAGAGAGAACAGGCGTCGAGGCAGAGAAGCCTTGGTGGGATGAAGACTTGGTTAACAGAGCTCACGTTTTCTTAAATGGAGGATCTGAGCCAATATTTATCAAATTTCTAATACTTTTGGAATCAGGTCACAGATAGAAATACACTGTAACAGTGTCACTTTATTTGATTTGAACATGTAACTGGATTTTACACCATTCGTTCCTTTTTTGCATTTATCAAAGGGGGTGAAATCGCAAATAAGACTTTGTTTTGAGTATTATTAGTATGATTTATCTGATGTGTCTCTTCCACTATCTGCAGAATGTCTTTCCTCCACTCATGCAAAAAAAATAACATCATTGATTTAATGATAAATCCTTCCGTATTTCATAATGATTTTTCTACAGTATTTAAAATGTAACACAGCTCTTGTCTCTGACTGACTCTGCGTGTTTAGGAGCTGCTCTTACGTCTCACTGTAAGTAGTAGATGCTAAATGCTAAATGTAACCTGATCTTAAATATGAAATATGTTTTTTACTCCTTTGATAAATACAGGCCCAGGCCTCCACATGGACTCCATCCCCATTATAAGGCTGGTGTAAGTTTTTTTTATTTGTGTATTTTAATGCAATATGATTTAGTTTTCTGCTTCTAAATACCAACAAGTAGCTCTCTCATAGAAGTCTTAAATTGCTTGTGACAATTTTCTCTTTTCTACATTATTTATACCATAGTTTGCTTTTGGCTTTTGACATTAAAGTGCAGGGCCACATTGCAAAGTTTCTCCTCATATCATATCTGCAGACAGTCTAAAGAGGGAGAACAGGAAAGGTGGCGCGTGAGAGAAAAATAGAAAAAGACGAGAATGAGAAACTCTGAACAGGAGTGAAGTCATGAGAAAAACCAGACATGGAAAGAGATCAAGATTTTGTCCCGAAAACATGCTCTTAAAGCTACAGCGTGCAAAAGTCTGCCTCTTGGTGACAATATTATCATTACAAACCCATACATGAATGCATTACCCTTCGTTAATATGAAAACAACAACGACAACAACCATAAGAAGAACAATAATGAAATCAAATCAGATAATGGTACATGTCGCCTTGATTTGAACCACCTCCTTAAACATTAAGGAACCGAGCTGTAGGAAGATCCACCAGTAGGCTGCTGGACAGACATGAACTCTTCCCACTTCAGGAAGCAGCAGTCCCAGATAGTCCCAGCCTCGACCGAATTCATGTGCTTGTGTAAATGTGTGTGTGTGTGTGTGTGTGTGTTTGTAGTGACGTCTATGTAAGAGATACAGAGGAAGCAGGCTGATAATAGAAAAGAGAAGTAGAAAGTGTTGAAAGAGTGATGTATATGTGAATGTGTAGTATGTGTGTGTGTGTGTTTATTCAGAGTCGCTCCTTGGTGGGTACCCAGATGAAAGGACCAGACTGCTCCTCAATAATCTGCTTCACCTGCGAATGCACTTCCTCGAGAGACGAGCCCTGGACTATAGCTGCAGGGAGAGACAGACAGAGTAAAAGAGAAATGGACAGTGAATGATAATGTTGCTCTGTGACTGATCCAAATGTAAAATGAGCAACTCAAATCAAACCCATGTGGTAAGAAAATCAGTTGTCACACATTTATAAAATAGTGGAGGGGTCCAGTTATTTTTACATCTGATTTTAGAAACACTGTGAAAACTATTGTGCTATGATTTCACATGTTGTGAGGTTTATTCATTAATGCTGCTGCTTGTGTTTACATTAGAGCGGGGGTGGAAAGAATGACTGCTGCTCCTGTTCCCACGTGGAGCCGTTATGGAAAAGTGTCCGACGCCTAACAGGTTATACTGTAATCTACTGTATGTGTGTGTGCCTTCTAGTAACTAACCAGTGAAGTACTCTGTAAACTCCTGCTCCAGTTTGACAGCTCTGTCGTAGGTCTTCCTCGCCTGCTCCTCAGTGAAACGCTTGTTCATCTCTCTGGAGAGACAGATAAGAGAGTTACAGTTAACGACAGAGATTCGTGTTTATGCGACGCACACTGTTGTGCAGCATATTGCTCATCTTAAAATGTGACGTTTCACATACTTATTTAACGTAGCTTATGTTATGGTCAGTGATTCTGACAGGACTCTATGCTAATGTCACTTACAGGATGTTTTCAACGGTACGTGGTCTAATGAAGATGGCGATGGGGTGGAGGCCTGCCAACTGGAGACGCTTTATCGCATTCCCTGATACATCCAGTATACAGTGTTTACCCTGGAACAGACAGAAAGGCAGAGACAGTTCCTCCAGCAATCCCAACATCTACTCCTCTGCTTCTTCCCTTTTTACTGACTTCTGTCTGTGTGTCTCACCTTCTCAGCCACTTCTTTGACAGACTGTATGCTAGTACCATACAGGTGGTTGTTATACTGTCCAGCCTCAATGAATTTATGCTCCTGGATCTCTCGCTCCATGAGCTCTCTGGAGGACATGAAGTGGTAGTCTCTGCCGTCGACCTCATAGTCTCGTCGCGTCCGTGTCGTATCTGAGGTTCAGAGGTTTCACTTTGATTAATTTAAAGCAACAGAATGTACAGGATGTAAATGTACCTTGCAGCTATGTATGTTTTAGATTTGGATTTAAAATTTCAAAACCCCATTGTATATTATTTGTGAGATTGCCCACAGATTGCCCTTTGTATTTGATGTGTGATTATGGGTCATTGCTGGAACTTTGAATGTAGTTAAGACACTTACGTGGGACACAGGAGCCAAACTTGTCAGGGAACTCAGAGATGAGGTCATCGTTGATCCGATCTTTCATTGGTCCAAGTATGATGACTGGCCGTGTGTAATTAACTAAGAAATGACATCAACACGGAGCGTGTTAAACAATGCCCACATTAACAAAAACACTATAACACAAACGTTTCCCCTTTTAATTCAATTTAAGAAGCTGTAAGTAGCTGAGTAGAGAATTATCACTTGTCTCTGGAGTTTCCCTCAACTATCCTTTTTTTTAGATCATTACTTTAATTTTCCTGTCTTTCCTCCTGTGTTGATCCTGTGTTGATCCAAGATCCAAGTAAGATCTCTTACTGTTCTCTTCAGATGTTTTCAATGAGAAAGCTGTAATAAACCCAACTCTGTCTCTGCACCAAACAACAAACAGAAAAAGTTAAAGTTGGTAACTAGCTGGTGAACATAGTGGAGCATTTAGCGGGTAAAGGTGCACACATTTCTCTGTGTGACACCAAATGAGTGCTGGACATGTGAACAGGCAACCGTTTGCTAACACATTAACCACAAAATCCTTGTAAATTAATAACGTGACAGTGTGTGCTCATAGTTTGTTTCTGCTGCCCCCAAGTCGCCATAAAAATAATTAATGCAATATCCTTTGGTTCTCTGTGGTTTAGCTGCACAGCAGGATTTTGTATGGCTGAGTCTCAAGTGGTTTCAATGTGACGTAAGAGGTAGAAATATTGCATAGACACGTGACACGTGCACCTTGACATTGAATATACAAGTCACTGGACTTGTATGGACCACACCAGGGATGAATCTCCCATAGCTGTTAAACTGGATTAAGACCTGACCTGACCTGAGCTTTGAAGGCCATAGCATATGATTCACATGCTTTTCTTTATCATCAGTCCATTCAGAGAGCCCTGAAGCCCAAAGGATGAGGGTATTATTATCCTGGAAGAGACCAGTCCTATCAGGAAAGTTGTCCTGAGTGACTCACTCGGTTGAAACAGTCACATCACATCATGCATCTTTCTGATAGACCTAAATGCAGTTGCAGTCAATGTCACTTTAGTCAGTGTTCCTACTGAAGCACCAGTCAGTTGAACAGTATTTATCTGTGCCCCAACAACAAACCCTCTTTCACAGTCACTTAGATTATAGGAAAAATAACATAATATTAGAGCAGCACTGACCTTCCTGCTGCATGACAGGTTGGTAGGTGAGGAAGGTCTCCTCCTGACCGGCTGATTGAGAGAACAGAAACGATGGGAACATTTAGAGGCAAAGGAAAACAATTACCAACAAATCACAAACTTCTCCTCTTCTACGTTTGAAACAAACTTCAACAGCTCTGGAAAATCAGGCTGGAGAAGCAGAGAAAGGCAACTCGCACACACACACACACACACACACACACGCACACACACACACACACACACACACGCACACACACACACACACGCACACACACACACATCCATATCCCCACGCACACACACACACACACACACACACACACACACATCCACATCCCAACGCACACACACACACACACACACACACACACACACACACATGCACGTACAGTAAGACCACAATAATTACAAAAACACACAAAACAAATGTGCATGTATGCGTGACACTCCACAAGCTTACACACACACACACACACACACATAGAAACACACAGACTTAAACCAGCAGCTACATCAAGCAGTTGAGGTTTGAAACAGAACTAAAAAAAAATGTAGGAAGAGAGAAGAAAACAAAGACAGAGAGAGAAAGACAGGAGGGTCTAGACTTACAGGAACTACTCTCACTATCGCTGGTGCCAGAGGTTACCAGCTCTGGAAGGACAAGACAGGTCAGAGTCAGCAACACACACACATACAAACACACAGAAACAAACAAACAAACACACACACACACACACACACACACACACACACACACACACACACACACACACACACACACA
>JAUYWH010000020.1:20050483-20089498 GCA_034779795.1 Ctenopoma multispine | reverse complement strand
CACACACACACACACACACACACACACACACACACACACACACACACACACACACACACACACACACACACTTCCATTCTTTCTAACACTCTCACTTATTTCAAATACAAAAAACAGCCGCGCACAAACACATGGACAGTTAAAGACAGTTAAAAGCTTCCTTTAAAACATCTACTTATAAACAGCATTAGGAAAGGTGCAGCTAAGTCTGGAGGATTCCTCTGAAAAACAGCTTAAGGTGTACTTCTTTTAAAGGGGTACTTTAGCACCACCATACTGTCCACTTCCACACCTCACACCTCCTGTTAAAGGTTTCAAGTCCAAGCTGAGATAATCTTGATGCTGTCTGAAGAAAACCTGTAAACTTTATGGACTTTGGAAGGCTCCTCTACAGTGAAAGAAAGAAGCTATTACACAAGGCTATGTTGTAGCATATCGATTCCAAACCATGAAAAAGAGTCGCAGACCAAAAGCTCTATTCTAGACCAAAAGTAAACATAAGACTTTTAGTTAAAGTACACGTAGTTCAAGCTCAGCCAGTCTGATACAAATCCTGTACTGAACATTCACCTGTCCAAAATATATGTATGTAATATATAGAGAGAAATTATTGAAACAAAATACATAATTAATGCTACATAAAAACTGGCTTTTACATCTGTATTAGATTAGATTCGATTTTATTTATTTAAACTCTTTTGTTCCTTTATAGAGTGTGAAGGCAAACTTTTGAGAAGCATTAAAATTTAATCAAGTACTGTATATCCTGTCCCTGTGCATCATGATCAATCCCATAGAGAATGAAGAAGGATATTAAAGAGTAAAGATCAGGGTGTAAGTGGAAAAGGTCGCTAAAGAGCTGGGGTTACATATACTGACCACCAGGTGTCACTAATGGAGAGAAAACCTACCTTTGTCATCCTGATCCTGCAGAGAGAGAGAGAGAGAAGGCATTATCATACCGATCATACAGTATCTTGATTTTTGTCAGCACAAACCCATTTTTTAAACCCATCCCTCACCCACCCACACACACACACACACACACACACACACACACACACACCACACACAGTTTGAATGAACATGACTAATTACAGTTTTCTCAGAGCAAAGTGCCCAAAGATGCAGCATGTGTGCGCGCGCGTGTGATCATTTTTAATTATCAGCTCAGGAGTTGCTGATTGTAGAGTTGCCAATTCACATGGTGCAAAGAAAACAGAGCGCGAGCTGACAACACAGTGATATCAATAGCTCGTGTTAAGACTCGTGTGTCGGCTCTCGTCATCACGCTGTGCAAAGTGTGAGCCGCCTCGCCCCTGAACTCAAAGTGGAACTTTCTAGATGTCAAACAACAAAGTAACGAAATGCTAATTCGTATACTTTCAGTTAATCTCTAGATAATAATTCAATCATCAGCACTGATGCTAGTAACAAGTACTGTGACTGTCACTAACAAAACACATTCAGTAAACCCAAAGTGATTCTTGACTTGAATTATCCATGTCAGCAACATGGATTTTAGCAGTTAAAGGTAAATTAGGCACCGATGCGTGGTTAGCTTTCATTTAAGACTAAGCCTTCTTATGCAAAATGGCTGCATTCTGCTCTGCATATCTTCAAACTTTGCAACACAGGACACAGCGTCACACACAGCATGTTACCCCCTGAGCCCCCAGATCCTCTGGCGTCCTGAGCCACCCCTGGCGTTTGTACTGTTATATCACAAGCTACAGAAAAGTTTTCTTTCACCGTGTAACTTTGGAAAATTCAATAATGGCTTCGTAATTTGTAATATTACTAATGTCATTCATCTGCATGCTAGTGTGGCCATGGCTAATATAAGCCAAACAAAAAGAAGCTTTCAGTGACCTGTTTGTACCTCTGAAAATGATTTATTTTCTTTGAGATGTTGATGAACATGTGCCAAAAAGCCCTAATGCACAATTACTCCACATGTGTTACTAATAATACAATTAATTCTAATTACATGGGCAGGTGAACGAAACACTTTCGTCTCTAAATAACAACGCCAAACCCTCTCCCCTCTGCAGCTGCGTTAACAGCTTCTCATCACGTTATGATTTAATGCATCTGAGGAACGAAGCTATTAATATGAGGCTGTTATTAAAAGCAAGTTTGTTTGGAGACACTCCCCAAATGTTTGACGTGTCTGTCTGGTTGTGTTAAACAGCACAGATTTATGTTTTGTCTCTAACAAACAACATGAGGCTGATTGTGGTTTTGGTGTTACTTTAATTGAAATGTAATCTGTTGTATAGTTACTACTGGTTACTTAATTTTTGTGTCATTATCCCAAACAGATTAGTAGTAAGTAGTAAGTTGTGACTCTCAGTCTTTAGGGTATTTTAAGGTGACAAATCGCTACTCACCGATCTTTCCTGAGACCTCGACACTCTCACTGTCTTTAACCTCGATCTTTCCTTCTTCTCTGCCCTGTAAGAAGGTAGAGGTTAAAAAAACACTATACCAAGTAATACTAAGACAAGTACGGGTGCCAACAATTACAATATGAGGAAACATGAAAAGGAAAGAGGAAGACATAGAGGCCAATACACAGAAACGTAGCTGCCTTCAATCTGCATTTTGAAAAGCCAACGTTTCAGTGTTTTTCAAAAAGCAATTTTCTACCTTAGTATATCTGAATTACTTTTTGGATTTATTGTATGCGCTCTGTAAGCCTCACTGGATGAAGCGTGGTGAATACTATGAAGATATGATGTGATGTAACAGTGAAGAACAGATGAGTCCAGGAGAATGAAACAGTATTGAAAGAAAAGATTCTGCTTGCTCCTGCTGTGGTGACAATTTCGTCTCCTGAGTTTAAATTTAGATTTGTCACTTCCTGTGTTGCACCATTGCTGCTGGTGATCTTATTCACTGCTTGAATTTCAAATAAGGTGAGTCTCCCGTGTCTCATTTAAGAGACCTTTTCCTTTGTTGAAGCCTTGTTTTATAATTTAGGCCGAAAAGCCAGATGTGCTTTTGCACAAAGTCTTGCATAATGCAGCTGTTAGCCTCTTATAATGTCAGTAAACACCCAAGCAACTGCCACAGACAACTGCCCATGTGACAGAAATTACAATACCAGCTAACAGAACAATGGTGGACTGCAGGCCATTCTTCAGTTTTAACCTCTGATGACAGCTCGGCTATAAAGGGCTTTACAACCAAACAATACCTTCACGAGAGCATGTTTACACTGCTGCGTCTGCAAGTACAGTAAGTTGTATTTGCTTCTCCTCTCCAGTCTCAGCGCTCACTTTCTATAGTCCTCTACTCTTTATTGTTTCTTCTAAAAACATGATTACAATGTGATTTCAAAGAAAAAAAAACTGGTTACTTGAGGAGAAGAGGAGGAAGAAGAGCGGATAAGAGAAGTGGTGGAGGGTAAGGGGGAAATGTGGACGCATGAGAAGAAGAAGACAGCACGAGGAGTATAAGACGAGGAGAGAAAGAGGGAAGAAGAATGTGGGAAGGAGGAAAAGAGGAAAAGAGGAGGAGTTGGTGCAGTAGAGAACAAGAAGTATAAGAGGATGAGTAGAAGAGAACAGAAACAACATAGCTGCTAATTTCCCTGAATAACTTCACATTCTTTAGACCACAACTCAAAGTACCGTCCTACAATATCCTTAATGCTTCCCAGAGCGTGGTGCGTGTATTCAAATGACTCATTTAATATGTCACATTTGAAAGCCTCAGCCTACAGAGACTAAAATTATAACAGTCTTTTACAACAATATTGATTCTATAACCCGTAATGCATCCAGACTGAGACCCTGAGTCTATTAATACTCCATCATCTAAACCCCTGTAACAACCTCTTCAACCACCTCTTCCATGTTTTTTGCTCACTCCCACTCACCCTTCTTGTCTCTAATCCCTCTTTCAATTATTTTCTGTCATTTCAACACTTCCCCACTCTCCTGCCCTCCACTCCATCCACCCCATCACCTTGTCACCTCCCTCAGTGTAACAAGACTTGTTCGTGATCGCCTCCTCCTTTCACCTCAAAAACCTGCCAACCATCTGTCTGTCACTCATTCCACAGGGGAAACAAAGAGCGAGATACATAAGTGAGAGGAAGTAAAGGAAATATTACTCAAATTCCTCCACTGGTTTACATCCAGCAGATAAATGGCACCCCAACGTAAACTGAAGCTAATATGAAACTAACAGTTGCCCATGAGTTGAAATGAAGGCCATCAAACTGCAAATCTACACGTGATCCAGTGGTTCAAGCAAAATACATGTAACTAAAGGTCTTTATAACATCTTTATATTTCAGTTTGTAACTTTACTACCAGGTAAAAGCAGGAGGAAGGTGCAAGCCAAGAATCTTGCAGTTGCAGTGGGAGGAGTGTGTGGTGTATAAATCAGTACAATCAACCAACTGGAGACCCCTTGGACTCTTACCTCCTGCGGCTGGGGATGACCCCGACTTCGGGGGAGTTGGGGGGCGGGGGGCTGAGGTGACGGGCGGGCCACCACTCCTCTTCGCCAGCGCTGCTCACGTGGAGGATATCCCCAAACTTAAACGGCAGGGCCTGGTTGGGCGCGCTCAGATCTGACGCACTTCCGTCGTAGTCGAACAGCGCTCTGCGGGAAGACAGAGAGAGAAGAACACGAGTTCAGTGTGACAAAGCCGTCTACAGGAGACCTCTGTAACTTTAGACAAAGAAACTACAAGATGCCTTTTAGATTTCTTATGAAACAACTTGACATCTATAATAAACATTAACAGACAAAACAAAGCAGAGAGACACATCTGTTCTACGACTGATTTCCTGTGTTCAGGCCTGTGTGTTGTACACATCTGTCTGTGTGCGTGCATCCCTGTGTCGCTCTGTATGTTGCGCATGTGTGTGTGTCTGATGATGATCTGTCTCCATGTCCACAAGAGTTCCAACCTCGTCCAGAGGGAAAAGACCTGGGAAAGTAGGCCAGCAATGCGTGTGTGTGTGTTTGTGTGCAAAGGAACTAGAGCTGAAATAACCGGCGATCCCCTAAAGTCTCTACTGCCTTCATCAATAAAACAAAACACAGACAGAGAGGGAGAAACCAAGAGAGAAAGAAACACAATCAAGCAGGGAGGTAGTCACAGAGAGCCTGACATCAGTTTACAAAGGTGTGTTTTCTAAACGTGGTAGATTATAAGACGCTCTGCATCAGACTGGACTCATTTCAGGATGTTAACGACTGTGATGAAGGTGCAGATGTATTATAGAAACAGGATGTCATAAAGCAGGTCAACAGTTCAAACCCTTTTGAAACTGACTGTATTCCAACTGAGCCACTGTCAGCAGCAGAAGGTGAAACTTAAAGCTGGTGTAACCTGGACTCATGTATTAGCAGGTTGTAGTAACAAGAAACATCAAATACAATTTATAGAAATTATTTAATAGCAGTTATTCTCTAATAATAAAGAAATATTCGTGTTTTAGTTTTGCAGTATAAAGTACAGTACATGCTCTAAATATACTTCAATAGCGAAGAGATGATGGAGCTACTACAGGGCTCACTTTCTATAGCAATGACTTTAAGGGGACACATAAGAAGAGAAGACCATGGAATATAAAATATATTCTCTCTCTACTACAAGTAGTATACAAAACAGTAGCAGCAGCGAGTTGCTGCATCAGCAGGTGCAGACATTAACGAGACATCTAAAGGTGCTTCTACATGAGAAATATTAGCTAGACAAATAAGACGTCTCGTCAAGCTACGTGTACTGTGAGCGTCAAGTGCAGGGTTGTATTTACATTAGCGAGTCCATATATGCATACAGTAAAAAGGGCAGCTGTCGGATGTGAGTCCATGAATAAAAGTTCCTTCTTTTATATTGTCACCACTCTACAGAGTTGCTCATTACTAAAAAAAATGTAAATTACATTAAAAAAAGAGCACAAACACACACACAGCCTAAGTGAAGCGAGCAGGCTGCCAAGTTATGTAACTTTAAATCAATTACCTGTTCTCAGTAATACAGTCAATTTCATGCGAAGACGTACTTCACACTGCTGAGCATCAGAAATACGATTTACATTTCCCACTGATTCCTGCAGGAATTTTAAAAATTAAATATGATCTTAGTGCTGTGTTTGCACAGTCAGTAGCCTGCTGTGCTGTAGTTTTTCTTTTCACTGCATTCTCATATAGTATTACTGCATACATCCACTTTATTTCAAAGGTCAAAACATGGAATGAAAAAGGCCCACTGTCCGCAACAGTATAATAAAAATAAAGTCACTTGAGTTTTATGTATTTATCTCCAAAGGATTTGCAAACTGTGTAACATATGACTCCCCTGATCGTTACGTCTATGATTTGAATATGAAAAAACACAAATCTGAAAAGCAGTTTGTCCTTCAAGACGGACAAACATGCAGTAGATGTGGTATGTACATAATCTGAATCTAGATATGTATAATATGGTCATTCTGTAATTAGTCTTTTATTAGTACGTTAACCATTTGCTAATATACCAATACACTATACGTCATCAGAATGAAAGACCAGACGACCTAAGCAACTCAAAAGCAAAGCCCTTGAGCAACAAATGAACGTCCTTATACATTTTGGTTGTTAAACTGCTTTGGAATTGATATCTGCACCAGAGATCAGTAATGCAGAGAGTGGAGTGGTATCGTTTTCCAGTGCCCAGAGAGTATTCATATGGAGTTTAATCCACAAACCCTTTGTTATAAAACTATTGACTGTTAGGGTGCCTGCAGGGTCCAACTTACCAACTATAAGTTAGGAACACAGACCTTTAGATTTTGTTTATGATTGTTTTCATTATTATTGGTTATTATGAGTTTAATTATATTCTGTTGTTTGAATGGGGCTGGGACTCACCAGGCAAATCTGTGAGGAATATACAATTACTGTCGAGCCAACACAGTATGGCTCAGTGTTTGTGAATGTAAAGTGAGGAGACAGGAGGAGAGAAAAATGGAGGTCAGGACACATACACACAAGCTACAGTCGTAAAGGTTAGTCTGCACACCACGCTTACCCCACCGCTCAGACACACACGGCAGCTCAGACATTCCCAGTCTGACATGCACCGTCGTGTTTAACCAATCAGGTGTCAGTTTGAGGCTTCCTTTCTCATATTTGCTTTCTGATTGGTAATTTATGGCACCTCTCATGACAATGATTTATTATGTGGGTTCTTGGAGGGTTACCGCATTATTCTGTATAACCTTGAAGAGACCCCGGCCTGATTGTGACAAGACCTGGAGGATCATTAATGCTAAGATGAAGCTTGTAAACAGGTTAATTTACAGCAGATGTCATGATAATTACCTGAGACACAGAAAATATACTGTTCTTATTATTATACAGTGAGTTTTACAGCTAGTAATTTGTCGATCTACCACATGTAGACTGAAATATCTTTACCACCATTACCATCACATTTCTTTCTCCTGAGGATGAAATCTAATGACTTTATTGGTTATCCCCTCATTTTTTTTCACTGCTACCAGAAGCTTGACAGTTGTGCATAATTTTGAGGATAACTAATTAACTCATTAGATCTCTGTTTAATAATTTATGACCAAACACCTGCTTAACTAATGAGATCCTCATCGTGTTCAACTATGTATTTAAGGCTAATTAACAAACGTTGGCGTGCTAACACAGAAGCTAAACTAACAAGGTGAACATGGTAAGAATCACACCTCCTAAAACATGCTGACGTTCACATTTATCTGAGAGCGCTCCTGTGCCACTGTACAAGCCACAGGCGAGATTAGTTTTTATCTGTTTGGTCAGAACTGAATAAAGCAAAAGTGCTTTTATGTGCTTAATGTCTTTGGAACTCATTGCAAAATGTAAGGTTGAATGCTCATGTTGAGCTTCAACATTTTATGTGAGCGACTCAATAAAGAGCAGATTTTCATTTCGTTTTGCTCCGTGAACCTGCTCTTTGGTGCGCGAATGAAAATAATGAAACATTTTTCTCCAACTTTGTGTCTGTAACTGCTTTCTGAGCCAGGTTGACTTAGGAAAGATCACTGTTGTCACTGCAGAGGAATACATTTGTCATCTGTTTAACTTGCTCTGAAAGATCTTACTCTACTCAATATACACAAAAAGGCATCTTTAAATAATAACTAAATAAACTATGACGTTGCTTTTGGTTTGTTCTAATAAGCAGGGAACAGGACATTTCTCTTCAGTTTTATCTAAAACAAAAATAAAAACCAGTTTGTGCACTCTTAACTTATGGTAATGATGTGGGGAGCTATTTAAAAATTTAAAAGATGATGTGAAGCAGCTGCAATGTCATGTTTCTTTATATCAGTTTTATTTTAAATCTACAGTTCACAAAGGGGATCATTTGTTTTACTAAAGCCTTGCGAGTCCACTAGCAGTGATTTTTAACATGCTACTTTACAGAAATTAAATAAGATAAAGTACAAAACACCAGTCGGATATTTAATAAGTCTGTGAATATAAGTCAACTACTTATCTTGTTTCTCAGATAAATAAGATGACCAGTCAGTGTGATGAACCTTTGTAGGACTACAGCTCCCAGAATGTGACTTCTGGCTCCTAATACAAACTCTGACCTGAGCCCGACACACAAACGACATTTCCAATCTTCAGCTGATTGATCAATCCGGTAAAAACTCTTACAGTGTCCTAACCTCTTAATGTTACCATTAGAGCTTCTTTTTCTGTCTATTTTTAGACTTTATTGATCTTCTAAGAGATTCAGCGTGACTTATGTGAACCCAGCGACCTACCTCTGAATCAATATTTCGAATAGTGGGATTCATGTAAAGAAAGGATCTTAGTGGCCTCTGGGCTCTGCAGAAGAAATGAAGGAGACTGGGTGATTCATAGAAGACTGAATGAGCAGGACAGGTGGGGATAAGAATGGAACAAGCACAGAAGGAAACACACACACACACAGAAATCTCAGGAGAGAACGAGTTGACAGGCGATGAATGTGTTTGTGTGTGAGTGTGAGACAGTATTTGCCAGACAATCTAATTGTGATTTTAGATGAGATATCCTCCCTTTCAGTGTCACACACACACACACACTCACTCACACACACACAAAATGTAGACAGCTGAGATAAGACCCTATAATAGCTGAAGGACATTAGACAATCAGTCACCTCTGTCTTCTCCGTGGATGTGTGTGTGTGTTACCTGACGTAAAGTGTGCGTTTCTGTGTGGAGCGGAGCGACGTGGAGCTGGAACTGACACTGCTGGTCATCATCTGTTCCCTCAGGTCATGGATCTTTGCCTCGAAACGACTATACTCTACACACAGAGACACACAAAGAGGATAAACATCGTTAGAGCCAGCAGAATTCAGAGGACAGATGTTACATTTTTGCTTTTGACCTCATCAGTTCTTGTTTTATCCACATTTCCCTTAAAAAAACAAACTTAAATCTACCATTTAAATATTTCACAGAATCAAATTCAAGCTACTTTAACAAGATACCTGTTACTTTGCATTAGAAGAAGCTAAGTGACAGTGATTTTTCATGTTTCAGTCACCATTGCTCAGTAGTTCAGAATTAAAGAGAAGAGCTGTGGAGTGGCAGTGAAGGTTCGTGCACAGTCTTAACCACATTTCTTACAAATGGCTATAATGCAAATAATACAAGTATTTTAAGATGTAACAAAAAACTGCAGGGAGCTTGTTCAATTTGATTTGATCTATCAGTGCTGGATCGCTCTGCTCAGCTGCACACATGTGAACCTGCAAACTCAAACACTGAGCTGTCAACAGATCCTCTACAGAGATAATCTAAAAGTCTGTTTGATCTGAATATTAACTGCTGTTGCATCAGACCGCATCCATGTCAATAACATCGCCAACATACACAATCACAACACTGAAACACCTACAAATCTGATGTACTGCTATTAATAAATACTTATTTAACAATGCATGCATGAAGATTAATACATTAGCCTGAATCACACTCAACTGTTTTAAAGCTTCACTTAAGCTATTTATATTTTTGCCACCATATTTCACAAAAGAAGCTGGGTTAACGTCCAAGTTGTGTAAAAATTATACACTATTATATACGAAGCTCAATTAGATTTTTCCTCCAGTTTAATTCAGTTCTTTTATTTTGTATATGCACATACAACAAAGATCAGACAGATCAGCTGCCTCTATGTGGTGCTGTAGGTGGCAAATAGGCAAGGCTGCACCAAACACAAGCGTCACATTACACACGCACGCCGATTTCACACAGCGATGTGGAAGCGGCGCAGCAGTGGTGAGACACTGCATCAGCGGTGGAGGTGGAGTCATTACTTAATTAGCTCAGATTTAGCTCACTGGCCGAAAAAGCTACTGAAATACAGTAGTAGTGAAAATCACTTCACATAGATGGAAAACAAAGAGGATTTTACAAGAACAATAGAAGATGAAAGTGGGTGCCTGAAAGTGTTTTCTCTTCTCTATATGAAGTGATTTCTTATATAGTTACACAGATTTTCACCCTTGTTAAACACGATTTGTTTAAACCCCATCCAATTTCTATTTTCATAAATATAAGTGTGGATGCTGTATATAAATAAACAATGAAGTTTCAGCACTTTCGCTTTAATTGCCAGCAATAATTGTATCCCTGTTTCACTTGTATGACAAGTAGTAAATTGTGAGAGAGCAACCAGTTGGCCAATCAATGCAAAGTGCAATGATTTGCTCATGCACTCAGAATAGCAGCCCTGAGCTTTAGTATTCTCTGCTCCATGCAGCAAAAACACTTTAGATTTTTGACCCATTTATTCTAGTGGCCATAAAAATGTCATTGTACCTCTTTAATTATAAATGTACATTAATTATGGAAATGCACAAAGTAAAAAAAAAAACACACTCTCAAATGGGCATTCAGGGCTTTTAGAATCACAGTCTGCAAAAAAAATATATACTTCTAACCGGCTGACTGAGGTCTCACACTGTCAGTAAACTGTGGTATTTTTTTCATAGTGGCTGAACAAAGAGCAAATAAATGTGTTCAGTAATAAATCCTCAATGACTGTCTTCTTAACACCACACAGCCTCCCAGAAACCTCTTTACTATGATATGGATGACAGTGCCGCTGGCAATAACACATGACAAAATCCTTCTGAAGGGTGTCCCTGGATGTGTGTGAGTGTGGGTGTGTGTGTGTGTCCCTGAACCTTTACTGCGGACTACAGAATCTAATTAACCCAGAGTAATTCAATCATAGTTGAGGTGCACACGGTCATGCACACATACACAAACACACAGAAACACACTAGAACTCACTGAAACCTGCAATATCTCCTGATTTTTTGCCCACTTGTGTTTGTTTTTCTTTCCCTATTTACCTCTTCGCATGCAGGCTCAGCATACAAACACAAAACGTGTCTACAACACCCAGATGTCTGTTTCCCCCAAAGCATTCATTAGTCTTACACACCAACTGTACTGCAACAACTCAAAGTCACGCATGTCAAGCACATTGTATCTATATGTATCTACAGTAACTTTGCTGCATTTGATGCTGAGTGCAGACAGCATGAATTAGGCTGTAATCTGAAAAAATCTGAAAACGTGACCTTTAAATGAAAATCTTTTAACCTTTAACAATTTTTATTGCCTAACATTTTCAATCTCAACTCTAATCCAGTATAAATCGGTGGATTAACACTTCTATTTCTGCATGTTTTCATACACACATGAACTTTCACATCACCAACTGTTTTTTGTCAACACACATAGTCTGAATACAGCAATAAGGGATTAAGAGCAAGAGGCACAGGCAGACAGAAATGTATGGCACAACATGAGAAAGGAAAGAGAGTCAGCAAATAGATAAACAGAAGAAAATCTGAGACTGGGTTGAAACAAGTGAAACAAAGTCAAAGAGGTACAGGGAGATACAATGCTGCTTCTCCGGGTGATCTACAGAATAAAGGCTGTTCTGCAGCTCACCTATTAGTGTTATTGAGCCCAGAAGAGAAGACTGCAGCTCTGATCATTTTGTTTTCAGACTAAAGTTAAGTGCTAGTGTTGAGAAGTCACCTTTATCACGTTTGTTTTTCAAAGTCTTAAAACACCAGTATCATAGCAAAAGTAAGAAAAAAGTTCAATCAGCAGACAAGAACACATACAAATTAAGTTTCCTGATAAGAAATCACCAATGTTTCTACTTCAGTGATGATTTCTGACACAGTGAGAGTCAATAGACCAAAGACAGCAAAGGAGCCAACATGTTAATGCTGCATCACTGATCATTAAAGGCATAACACCACAGATTCACTAGAACAGGTAAGTCCAATACTAGCTCTACCATAACGCTTCAAAACATTTCCACATCTCCTACATAAAGACGATGCTAAGGATTAAAATACGATGCCATGGTGTTACTAGAGGCAGGATGTTAACAAGTAAATCAGTCCCAACTCCTGCTCAGCTGTACTCACATGCTGCTGGCAGACAGGCAGCCTCAACGTCCACGCGATATGATGCCGGCACGGTGGCTTTCAGATCACTGTCTGACTGTGTGAAAGTAGGGTTTGAAGCTTAGAGTCCCGGGGTGTGAATGAGAGGAAAAACAGAGGGAGAGAGAGAGAGAGAGAGAGAGAGCAGATGTGTGTGTGTGTGTGAAAGAGCGAGGGGGATGATGATGGAAAAGGTCTAACGTCAGTTCCACTTTGGATTCAGCATGTGAGAGCGCCAGAGCGGAAAGATGTAAATGTGTGTCTTTGAAAGGAAGTGTGTGTGTGTGTAGGTATGCAGCAGTGCGTGTGTGACATGGAGAGAAAACATGTGTATGTGTAAAATCAGTCCAGCGCTGCTCAGCTGCCACAGAAACAACAGATGCTAACTCACTCACTACTACGCTCCTCTCGTTCTCTATCTCTTGTTCGCTGGTGCGTTCGTTTTTGCTCCTCCCCCTCTTTGACAGCAGCTTGCTGTAGGGTGGAGACACACACTTGCACGCACATACGCGCACACACACACACACACACACACACACACACACACACACATAGTTTCCTTGGGTCACTCATGCAGGAAGCTGAGTTGATGCCAGGCTCTCCTGCCCTACTTTGGCCCAGGGAATTGGTCTACACGCCACACTCTCACAGACAGTAAGGCTTGACCAAGCATTTTGAATATTGATTTTTGAGAAACTTAATTAATGGCTCAATAGTTCTTAAATGGATTTTCCATTACTTTATATAAAAAGACAAAAAAAAGGCACTAGCATCTGTCTTCATATGTATAAGGAATTGAAATTTTTCTGCTCTGCATGATTTATGTCTGTCTGTCTCCATCTGTCTCCCTTTCCCTCCATCTTCACTTTTCTTCCTGGATTTCTATTATTTAAGGCTAGTTTTCATCGGTTTTTCTCCACGTACTGTAAGTACCATTGTGACTTATTACAATACTTTTCAAATCAACTGGTAGGTAGATAGTCTGCCGTAAGCAAATGGATGTATGTGTGAGTCCGCACATGGAAATCAGCAGATATGAAGTTTTCACAGGCGAACGGCGTCTAACTTCTCTGTCAACGCACATCACCTCAGTGCAGCACTGATCTTAGTGCGGTACATCAGATTAAGAGCAAGAGTGAGATAAAGAGACAAACAGGAGGGGATGGAGGGAGAAAACAAGGCGTAATGAAGAGAGAGATGGAAAATGGAGATGAGAGGAAGAGTAGAGCAGAGGTTGAAATGGGGGAGGGGTGCTGACAAAGACTAATGGCTCTGGGGCTCATATTCCCTCCTTCCTTCATTTACCTCTCCCCTCTTCTCTCTAGAGGAGCATTGTTTCCCCATTCAGCAGCAGGCACAGACCTCTTCTACATTGTGCAGCTTCAGTGCTATGCAAACCACAGGAGATGAGCAGTTCTCATTTTTTTGGTTGTGTGCATTGCACCAATATTTCCCTTTCAGATCATCATTTTCATCATCTGTTTCCTGTTTACACAAACCTTAAGAATAACTAACTATGAATGACTAACACAGGTTTAATACGTGACCTATCCCCTATTTACTTTTCTGCTTTTATTTTGTATTGTTTTGTACCATTATTGACTTTTCTAGCTTATAGGCTGCTTTTTTCCCTGCTCTACCCAGCCTCTTAAGAACTGAACACACCTGGGCCAGGTAATCCACAGAATTGTAAATATTTTATTATATCTTTTCATAGGACAACACTGACGATATGACACTTTGATACAATACAGTCTACAGCTTGTATAACTCAAAACACAGCCATTAATGTCTAAACCGCTGTTTGCAAGCTTTTCTTGTGCATCATCTTTAGAAGAGGCTTCCTTCTGAGAGGACAGCCATGCAGACAAATTTGATACAGTGTGCGGCACATGGATACCTCTGGATATGACGCTGAGCACTTGCACTTCTTTGGTCGACCAGGCCTGTGCTGAGTGAACCCTGTCCTGTTAAACCACTGTATGGTCTTGGCCACCGTGCTGCAGCTCAGTTTTAGGGTGCTGGCTATCTTCTTATAGCCTAGGCCATCTTTATGTACGGCAATAATTATTTTTTTCAGATTCTCAGAGAGTTCTTTGCCATGAGGTGCCATGTTGAACTTCCAGTGACCATTATGAGAGAGTATGAGAGCGATAGCACCAAATTTAACACACCTAAAGAGTCACATGACACCGGGGATGGAAAATATATATGTTTATGCTATTGTGTGAACTACTGACACAAATCTGTTTTTGTGGGGAATGTAATTACAACCTAATTATATTTTCTATTAACATAATAATCATAGGTTTTTACAACTAAGATAAATAACAATCTGCAAATATGTTGAAATAAGTCGATACTTTGTAAATGTAATTAATACGCATCAATTAAATGTACAAAGACAACACCTGCTTCTTTTTCACAAAAATATCTGATCTTGCAGTACAACATCCAACAGATTTGTAACTCCAGCCTTATTTAAGGTTTGTTTTATGGTTGGATTCAGAAACTTACAGCACCGGATTAAGGTCAGGGAAAGATTGTTGGCTGGGTTAATAAAGAAAAACACAACAATCACGTCACACACAATGTCTGTATTAGAGCGTTCTCTATCCCTAACCACTAACCAAAGTGCTAAACCCAACCTGACACGGGACTCTGGACTCAAACTCAAGTCCGTGGTTTGTCAGTCCTGCACATTTTACGCCCTCCACCCACCTGAACCACCACTTTCCAACTCGCTTTCCATTAATCAATTCAGAGTTTCATTCATTTAAAAATTATGATGCATCACAACTGATCAGTTAAATAAAAATAAAAATAAAACACTTACTTGCTGAGCCTGTTTTATAAGTGTGCAAGAATCAATACAAGACTCAGGCTCATATATAATTGATACAACACAGTACTTGAATCTATATTGGTACTGATTAAGTAATCAGATTTCAGAGGAGGAGAAATGAGAGAAAAGAGGCCAGAGGTAAAAAAGTACTGAGTATATTCTGAACCAAAGTTAAAACCTCAAAACTAAAGAATGTGTTTTATCTCTGGCAGCTGATAAAAGCCTCAGCATGACAGTGACGCTGCAATGTGCTGCAAATCCCAAATCAGTCACCTTCCCATTACAAGCAACGCCTTTTAACCCCCAATCACACTGTGTGGGGGGTGAGTCAGACCATTAGCACCGACACCAGTAACATAGGGGACGAGAGGAGGAGGTGACAGGGGGACAGTGACAATGGAAGAAAAAGGAAACTGAGCTATAAAGCTCAGCTCCAAGTGAAGAAGCAGCCTACTGTATGTATTTAGCAGATCATATTCCCACAACTTTGTGTGTGTGTGAAAGCCCAGATGCTGCTGTTAATCTTCTTCTTAACAACTAGTGCACAGCACACAAACACAAACACGCACATACAAGTGTAAAATGCAGGCTAACAAGAAGTGAAGATAATCCTCTCTGCATCACCTCAGCATCACTGCTGACAGACACCGCCTCTGTGTGTTTCGTCCGTAAGAGTGTGTGTGTCACTGACAGTTGTGTGTAATCCTGGTGACTAATGCTGCTGTCGACCTGCAGGCATTACTTACGGAAACGTACAGCACGGGAGGGAATCATACTTAAAGGTCAAGACTGCAGTATTTTGGCTTTTTAATGAACGTCCAGATGTGTTCATTCTGATGTTGGTAAATGAGTGTTATGATCCTTTATTTGTGCTTGTGACCAATGTTCAAACAAAAGTTGCATAAATTTGCTTTAAGAGGGGACAGATGGAGTTGCTTATAAATAAATCCAGTACAATGGTCCAACTGTGTGGCCAAATCCATATACTGTAAGTACAAACACATTTCACAACCACAGGTCTGATATACAGAAGTGGCTTAAAATATCCTGAAACATGATGAGGGACTTCTGCATTACTAATGCAGCATGAAGACATTTCATGGACAAATATGCTCCATCTGCTGTACTTCAAATAAACCCAGATCTCTATCTGCTGCATCAGCTTAAATTAACTGCCTGCGCCTGCATACACACACCACGAGGACTTCAGCCCTGTGCCATGCTGTGCTGTGTTTGGCTACAGTGGGTACCATATTTAATATAAATAACAGAAGGAGACCTGCACACACACACACACACACACACACACACACACACACACACACACACACACACAGTGCTGACCAAAGTCCAGCACGGACAGAAGGTTTGACATCGAGTTCAGTCAGCAGTCACTAATGAGGTCTGTAGGAGAGTCACGACACAGACACACACACTGATCTTAATGCAAAGAAAATCGCCAAATACTGGACAGCACCTGGTTAGTTGAACGTAGTTCTGGAAAACCCTTGAACATTAAAACATCTCTCTACTAAACACACAAAATGCACAACAAATAAACAGAATTCTTAGTCCGCTTGAACAGCATAACTCTGCAGTTTACCAATGTGTCACTGATCCGAACAATCATCATAAAAAAACACTCAATATCAAAGAAATAAACAATACTGCAAGACCAGCTGGTAGAAACATCGTGATCAATGTGACACGCTTGCTTCACTCTGTATTATACATTAAATGTGTTGTAACGGCTGTGAATCCAAGCTAAATACAGCTTATTACAACCTTTAAGAGCTTAGGGTGCTATCCATGGTGCTGATCTGACTCCACACTGTAGAGGGGACAATCCAGTTCCTACCACCGTAGATACGGCGTTGTATTCTGAATTATATTTAATCTTTTAAAGAAAAAAGATTTTGTACAGCCTGATGTTTCCGTCTTCTTACAGAAACTGTAGGATCCTTAAGGAAAACACATGTTCTCTCCTGAAATCAGAATTCATCATCCACATATCACGCATGTACGACCCTTTTGGTTTTCAACATGATGTATGGATTATATTTTCATACTGCTTATGCCAGCTTCCAGTACATGTACACACTGTGGCTGCTAGGGAATTTCATTGTTCAGACAGCACCTTCTACATCCTAATGTGTTCCCTTCTCTTTGAGTTGGGCTAACATCAGTTTTCCCTGCATATATGATGGAATATCAGGACTGGGAAGACCCTTGTTTATATGCATTTACTTGTGATGTACATCATTTCTATGTTCAATCAAATGTATTTCCACTATCTGTAACCACCCTGCTCAATTCTGCAAAAGTATTTATGAAAGGATTAGGCCACACTTTTTTCTTCATTTTTAAAAACTTTAAATTTTTTTCTTAATTTTTCAAATTGTTTATCAAAATGTGCAGTGTGTCTAAAAAGATCATTGCAGTAGATGCAAAAACAATCTTTGTGCTGACTGGTTTATGCTCAACTTCGTCAAATGATCTTTAGCAGTCCAACCTCCAGCTGGTATCTTGTGGTCTTGACCACAAAGCTTTGGTCTGATCTGACTTGACTGGATATTGGTGGGATTATTGGTATGTTTGGGAATCATTTTGCATCATTTCCTAGCATCTCAGTATCAGCATCTCGAGAAATTGTTGTCGTACAGCTGCCAAACAGGACATGTTGGTGCTGTTACGGGGTTTTGGTGTCTTGTTCAAAGACAAGACACAAACCACTCACCCTGGGGTTTGTAGACACCTGATCTACCATCTAGCTACTGCCACCGTGCATGGTTTTTAAAAATACAAGTCAGACTATACTACAGAACTAAAAATAACACAATTCTTTAATGAACATTAATTGAGCAACATGTGATCATGGGTACATGATGAAAAACAAAAAGAAACATCACCTCTTTCAGTAGACACATTTCTGAAGTGAACCCGGGACTCTGGGAACCTGTTGTTGTTAAATGTGTGTGCGTGAGTATGTGTGGGTTAGTACATGTACTATACTCAGGTTCCCCACTGTGACAGCATCCCATTAGCTGAGCCAGTCAGCTGTTATAACCTGGTTTCCTAGGCTACAGCCTTCTCAGTCACTCCCAGTAGACAAACAAAGATGCTTATTGGAAAACATCACTCTGCCTCTGTGTGAGCGTGTGTGTGTGTGTGTGACTTTTGAGTTATCATTGTAAAGATCTAAAGAATGAGGGTATTTTGCCTGGTCCTCACTTTGGAATAAACCTTCAGCTGCCTGACTTTACACAGTGTGTGTATAGATGCATAAAACGTTTGTAAGTCAGAAATGAGTGTGTGAAAGTGTCCTGCATTTCTTTTGAGACCATATTCTGCATTTATAGAATATTCCGCAGCACCTCATTAAAAAAGTAGATGCATCATTGCTGCTTTCCATTTAGGACAAGATTATGAATGTTTGTTTTTTGTCAACGAATGCCACATTTTGCTTGTAGATGATGCATTTATATGACTTTTTAGGCTTTTACACAAATGATACTGTAGAGGGCAGCAAAGCGGCGACTGTGGCTGTGTCCACTGTACTCTGCCAGAAGTGACAAAAGATGAAGAGGTGGAGAAACATCTACAACAGCCTGTTAGCAAAAAAAAAAAAAAGCCACAGTGGCTTTCAAGCCATCCTGTTCAGATTTTCTATGCATTACTTTTTTTCACAGCACAGATGGAAATGTATATATCTGCAGTACTCACCCTCCGGTCTGTACTGTGCTACAATGGTAACCGTCTGTCCTGCGTTCTTCAGAGCTGCAGCTGCCTGCTCATGTGTTGCACTGGACAGGTCCACTCCATTCACCTGCGCACATAAACATGCACAGAAAATTGGAAGCCATACCAGATCAATAACATCATTAGTCCAATTAAAGTTAGATGAGCAAGCCATAAAGAACACTGCACATCGCAGTAGGTCAATGGTACACAGGTGACCAGTCGCATGCGGAAAACATCCATGTGTAGCATGTGTGTAAGACATGTTTTATTCATAAACTCGTTGATGACGCTCTAGAGAACCAGCATAATCAATAATGGTGACAGTTATTTCTTTGTATATACTAGATCTTGACTCATACCGAGAGGATGCGGTCTCCCTTTCGTAGCTCCCCACAGAGATCAGCTGGACCTCCGGCAAGTATGAAGGAGATAAAGATTCCCTCTCCATCCTCCCCCCCAACAATGTTAAAGCCAAGACCTGTAGATCCCCGCTGGAGCACCACCCGCCTGGGTTCTCTGAAAGAAATACAAATCAAAGACATGGACTTTGTTAGAGTTAGCAATGGTAGCAGACAGTTTTTCTGCAAATATCAGTAAATAATTCTAATATTTTTTTGTCCATTGTTCAGGAATATTGTACTGTAAGTCTAGCAGATGTCCTATTATAAAACATATCATATAAGGTAATATTTATTTCCTAGAAGATCATTACAAATGGAAGCTTTATATGGAAGTTATTATTCTTATGGTTTCTGAAGCTTAAAGAGTGGCGTTAAATAACACATCTCTGTGGGAAGAAAATTTATTTAAAATTAGAATTATTCTCCATGCTGACCAGCAGATGTCAGTATTGTACTGTCTCTGTTTGCTGCATCACCATAGTTACTTCCTCTGTCCTAAACACACACTTCTGACTCAGTGAATATGCGTTAGGTGGTTTGATTCATTAGCAAATCAGGAAAAGTATAATGGTTTTAACAGTGGGAGAAAACAAGCGTGCATGTAGAACTGCTCCTTCTTGCTTTGAGACAGCCACTGGACCATCATGTCCTCATCAAACAAACCATTACTGATCTCCATTTTGAAGGATGTTTCAATTCCTGTTTCATAATACCTCTCACTGGAACTAGAGAATTCAGTGTTTCCACTATCAGTTACGAGATGGTAAGTAATAATTGGTAATCAGCTTAGCTAAGTGCTGGCATTGGCATCGTCCCTTTGCTTTAATGCACAAATTGATATGTAATTATGTCCTTCAAGTAAAATTGTCACAGTCCTTTATTTGCATGACTAATCAGAGAATGAGATACAAAGAGATGGAAAAACAGTACAAAAAGAGGCAGAGAAAAAAAAGAAGTGCCGACGTCAAAATGACCATTCTGCAGTCAGACGGAGGCTTATCAGATTTATTACAATCAAAGCGCATGATTGGGTGAAAGGTTTATGACGAAATGAGTCATATTCTGGTAACCACGGTGATGCCAGTTGAGTGACGAGGGCTGTGATAGGCTGTAATCCGTCCATTAAAACGGATTAAAGATACTAGAGCAGCACTGGGACTGTATCTGCGTGTGTTGGTTTGTGTGTGTGCGTGTGTGTGTACATATGTGACCTCGGTTTACATGCCAGACAAAATTTGTGCTGCCATCTGCCTTTTACTGCCAAACACACACAAACATTCACACATTTGCATGCGGCAGTAGATTGACCAGGGAGGTCAGTCAGTGTATTTTGGGCTCTTCAGGACTTTTTCTCCCATAGTGATGTCGAGGACCACTTTCCTAAGCTCAAAAGCCATCAGAGGGGAACGTGCAACAAGCAGCATAAGAGCAAAGAAACAACAAGAATATTGACCTTTAACCCCATTAACCTGCTGGCTTTACATTTACTTTCTTGTAAACAAGAAGCTGCAAATCAACATCACCAGTGAATTCTCAATTTTCTTTGGTTGATCAGTTTAAAGAACGAGAGGCATGAATGTTGTATGTATGTGTATGATTTGTTATTAACAAAACATTAACATTAACTACAGTCAGCTTCTCGTACTACATGCATGTTTACATATGTGATAAAAAGTAGTTAAATATCTGCTTTACTATCAACAACATGTATCACTGGTCCAAAAGAAACATATAGAAACATAGACGTATAAAACCTTCTGATTAATTTAACAATATTACATATAAATAATAATAATAATGCCTTGCTGATGATGGACACCCGGATTATACAAGACAAAATGCTCACAAGCCCTTTTCTGTTCATACTGTCTTATAAATGTACGTTTACAGGTCTCACCTGGTGAAGTCCTCGTCTACAGTCACGGTCCTGGGCAGCGGTGAGTATCTGGGTGTGGTCAGTGGGGCGGGACTTACAGACTGGCTGCCACTCATGTAGGGGCTTACATGATTGTCTTGATGTGGAGAATAAGCTGGAGGAAAATGCACAAAATGAAAAAATGTCTTATTTCACCACAAAACATCACATTTAAAACTTTTTTAGCACACAACTGGATCAACGTTATCGATGAGTATCTAAAATCAAACTTTGCTGACTATGTAACTGACTGTCACATCATTACATCCACAGTCTCCCAATCATTAGATATACTAACCCTAACTGTGATACAGTGTCTGACATAAGCTGTTTGGTAATACAGCAGACTCAGAAGCGTTGATAATGACATGTTGTTTGATAAGATGCTGATTTGGAGCACTGACAAGTGGCTGTAATCCAGTGGGCTAAATTTACCCAGTCTGATTATCAGACGGTTATATAACACATTTAAAACTGTGTGTGGGATGGGATCATTATAGAATCTCTTTTAAACAATAACATAATAACACATTTTTCTAGTTAGCGCGAACTGGTTCGAAAACACCAGAGCTGTTTAACAGAGCGGACGATGCAAGGCCGTTACAATTTGGGTCATCTGCACAAACAGATTCATTTCATGTTTTTGATATTTCAGCGAACTCAATTATTGCTCAGTATTTGGACAACAATTATCGAATAAGATTTTTTTTAATGCACTATCTGAAAAAAATATCCAAGCAAATGTTTTGTGTAATACGTTCTTCTGGACCTCCCAGGCACATTGAGCAATATAATACATACAGTGTCAATCAGCAGTAAATGTTAACTGTCTAATATGTGTGCAGTAGTAACATTTTATGGCTCTTTACTATGTAGACTACTTCAGGAGTCCCTTGTGGCATCCAGCACTGACATGAAAATCTATGACAAGGTCTATAAAGCACTTCACTGAGGGCATTACGGTGATCATTCCACAGAGGAAATGCTGGGAAATGCATCTTTAACTCTTGCTGCTGTGCTGATGCAACAATATTATTCTGACATCAGCTTTGGCTCAGCTGCTCTTCAGTTCACTTCACTGACACTTACCTGGTCTTCCTATCAGCTACTGAACATGTTGCCTTGAATCTTTTTACATGGAGGTCTGGCAACTCAAGCTTATTGCGATGTTATTGTCTAAACCCAGACATAAAAATATCCAACAGCAGTTTTGGCTCTTGCCACCATCTGCCACCATCTGGCACTAAAATGTTCCAGCCACTTGTTTGCAATGATGTGTGCTACGTTCACTGGAGCACTGTTTAACTGCAAGTTTATGATATTATGAAGAAAAGGGTGCTTATCCAGGAAGATGCCACACTCCACAAATAAATGCTACGCAGAGCAAAATCATACCACTTTTGCCTCATGGTTACACAGAACGCAGAGCTTTTCTGATGTGCACTCACAATTAGTGACGTCTGGAGGAGGGAAGTTGTCGTTGATAAAAAGGGAGGTGTGTTTGGCCACACGGAGGTACACAACGTCAGGAGTCGACTTGAGGGCAGCCACCGCCTCCTCGTGAGTTACTTCCTCCAAACAGGAGCCGTTTACCTAGGGATCAGCGACAGCACACACGGCATTAGCTTGGACAGAAAAGACGAGATAAACAAGAATTGCTCCTTTTCTAGATGTAGACTGTAATCTCTGCACGTGTGTATACAGACTGACTCTGTATTAATTAGCACGATAGCATGAAGAAGAAGTCAGTGACAAGAATAAGAAGTGGTTCTTACAGCCACAAGTTTGTCCCCTATTTGCAGCCGACCATCTTTGTGTGCTGCCCCTCCCTCGATGACTTTGGTCACATAGATGCTGTTGTCACCTGGGACGTGTTGGTTTCCAACTCCACCTGCTATACTGAATCCTAAACCTGAGAGAAAACATTAACAGGTCATGTTTTTGAGTAGCTTCCACCTCACAATGTGTTACTATGTAATATTACAAATTTTCATATTTCCCATCCTTAGGCCCTTTTATCAGTAATGACAGTTGTTTGAAGGTGCAGTTCAAATAGAGGGTAGTAAACAAATCAATCTAAACATTTTGCCACGTTTGACTTTTTTTACATCAGTTGTTTTCTTTGTTCCTTAATGCATTTAATAAAATGGAGGATAGCACAGGCATGTGAGGACCTTCAAATAGTCCTTGAATCTCAAAGTCAAAACGTAAACCTCTGCTCACTGTTTTGTCTCACTCTGTATTACATCCTCACCTTTGGGCCCTTTGACCAGCTTGATATCCATGATTCTCTCAGTGATGCTCCTCCTGCGTCGTATACACAGCCGGACCAGACCTCCTGCCTCCTTCAGTGCCTCCACAGCCCCGCTGTGGGTCACCTCCCTGACATCTGTGTCATTAACTCGAACTATACAGTCATTCACCCTGCACAGAAAAAGATCACACACATTAAAACAGGTCATTTGACTTGCACCAGGAAAAAAAGTTGTGAAGAAATGTAAATTTGAGTGCCTTGCTCTCAAATTACACATGGGAGAAGCATATCTGTTACGTAGGAAGAAGAGCCAAAGAAAAATTCTTCCAGTCGCCTGGCTTATTATCAGACTTCTTTCCTTTTAAGGTTAAATTAAGAAAAAGGTAAAAAGATTTGATTGACTATGTGTAGGCTTCGTCTGCCTCCTCATTCATACATCAGTATTAATGCATTCCACCTACGTGGCTACAAAAGTGAAGTGAAGTAAGACTCTTAAAGGAAATGCTTGGTTCAATCAGAGATCTGCTGTTGGTGCCTGAAGAGCTGCTCTAAAATTGTTGAGGGAAAGATATTCAGTTTCCGTGTACGTCATAGCAATTACGTTGGCAAAGTTCCAGTGTCTCTGTGGTAAATAGGGGATGAAACTTTAAAAACAGACAATTGAACTTTACGGTATAAAGAAGTATTTCTCTTCTATGTTCATTTTTAGGTTTATGCCCCTACGTTCATTACTACTTAAACTTTTACTACCTATGAGGTTTTGGGTTTATGCACTTCTAACTGACGCTACATAGCTAATATTTTGTTATAATTTGAACATGGAAACTGCTGCTTAAAGAATGAGTTGATGAAGACTAATCCATTCTGCACTGCTAACCTTTGCTATTATACCTTCTCACACTCGATCTGAATTCATTTTGTCTGCACATACTAAATCGTTACAGTCGAATCAGCCGTGCTCACTAAGAGTGTAGTTGCATTGTAGAAACTAAATCTGTGATAGTGTCAGTATTTGCTACCCAGACAAAAGGTTAAACATTTTATTCAAGATATAAGACTGAGAAACAAAATAATATAAGGTTTAACATAAATAAATGTGTATGTGCACCTGAGTCGTCCATTCTGGGCTGCGGCCCCTCCAGGTATAATCTTGGTGATGAAGATGGAGGGATCTTCTCCGATGTGGGGGTTATCAGTCCCTCCTGCGATACTGAACCCCAGGCCTGAGTTACCCTTCACATACACACAGACGCAGAGTGTTTTAATGGGAAAATAAACATCACCTGCTCACTGAGCTGTTTTCTAAAGATAAATGATGGGACGAGAAAACAATAAGATGATTTAGATATGATGATGTTACCGTAAACAATGTGATCATTTTATCTGTCTTGCCAAAAAGGCAGATCTTGAGTGAAGAGTGTTTTTAATACAGTACTATGCTGATACTTTAAGATGCATTGTAGTAATAAATACACACGAACAGAGACAGTGGAACTGTTAGGGCACTCATCATGAAGAAGCATCCATTAATATCATTCTTACTGAAATGTCATTCATTGCAAAACAACAATGAATATGTCTCCCATCTCCAGTTCTTAAACAAAATTTGGAGATGCATCCCTTATTACCAAATTATACACAATAGATCACCTCTGTAAACTAAACACATTACCTGAGCACAGCCATTGCTCCTGTGTCTTTTTCTTTCCCTCTCTCTCTCTCTGTGTGTGGGTATAAACTTATAAATGTCTGCGCCTGTGTTTGCGTGTATGTCCATAGTGTCTTTAGAGCACATCCAGTCAAGCAGACAGAACCAGGTCACAGGAGAATAGAGTGTGAGAGAGAGACAGAGAAAGAGCCTCGGAGCGAGAGAAAGGGAGAAGAGGATCACAAAAAGAAGGAAGCAAAGGATGGACAAGGAATAGAGAGGATGGGGAAATAAGGTCAGCAGAGTTGGATAAATGATGATAAAATGGAGAGGAGAAAGGTAACAGAGGACCAGGATAGTTTTATGGCTGGAATTTGCCTTTATGATCTTTAATTTACAACTAATGTTTTAGAATGAATAGAAAAATAGTGAATAGAATATTCTGCAAAGAAAAACATCAACAAAATGTAAAGAAAGTTTGCTGGATTTAGCCTGAACTTTTAGTTAGCAAAAAAATAAATGAGATAATTGTTAAAAAAATATTTTTTAAACGATTGAGCTATTATTTCACTAGGACTTGACTCTCAGCATGTTTTGTCTTTTCAGTAAATAGCATAAATCTGAAAGCTTGAAGAAAACAGCTCACTCGAATTTATACAAATGGCCTGTTTCAAAACCAAATGAGCTAAGAATAGCTATGTTAAACTGTCACGATACCTTCAGAAGAAATGTTTTCAGTGTTTTCACAGCTTTTGTAGCCTTTGTTTGCATGTTAATGTCTCAGCAGAGGTTCGCATTTCTTCTAGTTGAAAATAGACATAGTGTTCAAAATGGTCTCTCTAGCACTGATGATGTTTCTTCTGTGATTACAGAGGAGAGTTCAGGGAGGAGGGAGGTCAGTGTGGACAGATGGAGGTCATGTACATTTGCAGTGTCTACAACAGGGACACATGGCAGCGTGAGTGTTGTGTGAATTTTTACCCGCTCCAGCGTGATTTCCTCATACTCATAGTCTGCTTCTGTTCCATTGGCCTGTTGAAGAGAAAAATAAGGAGAAACAGCAGAGAAATGTGTCTGTTTTTGTCATTTCTGTGTAAAACTGCAACCGTTCATGTTTAATCATCGAATATAACTAAAGAAAATCAATCAGCAACTACTTTGCTGAACTCATTAATCATTTTGATTCATTTCCAAGCAAACATGCAACACATTTCGGGTTAATGCTGTTATAGCGAGATTAAGCTTTTGATTATTCATGAATGATGCACGAGTTCCTGAGATAAAACTTATAAAGCATGATAATGTACCTCTGGTGTCATATTTAATAATAATATTTAACCTGATGATGATGCTCAGCCGGGACGGTACAATCAAATGTATTAACGACTGCATTTCCTGACTGAATGAAAAGTGCACAGAGTAAAATCTAATCTGAACAGACTATTATATATTTTGTGTTCCACTACAGTAGGTTTATACTGGGAGAAACGTGTCCTGTTCCTGCTCTAGCTGCAGACAAGCGCACACGCACAAAAAAACAGTGGTCGAGAGGGATCCCAGTGGCCCATGTAATCCCCTTGGATGTAATCTGTGTCAGATTAGTTTAGATTTTGAATTCCTTTCGTTTCAGAGGGCACATTCTTCCATCAGCCACGGTGTACTATTACCTACCATATACACATATTTATGCACATGTTCAGACTGTATAGGTTACTAGTTATAGGTCATATTAATAGAGTGTAAACATAAAACATGATGTTGGGAGAACAGTTAGCTCTGATATGGTAGGGTATTGCTTCCTTGTAAGACTGTTTAGATTTAAAATGCTAAGTGTTAAAATGTTTAAAGGTTTACTGACTCTACTGTAACTAAACCGAGTTTAAAACAGCAGCACTTTCTATAGGTACTATAGAAAGAAAACACAATATGCAATATATGTTTCTATTTCTCTATTTGCAACTGTCAACAGTCGTTTGAGTGAAATATTAGATGATATCTGTGTGAGAGAAAAATGTTATTCTAGGCAGTTCATCAGGGAGTAATTCCACAGTAATTGCATAATAAACTTATCTAACAACAACAGACACTGACTCTCTGTGGCAGCTGGCAACCAGTAAAATGACATCTGGATCCATCTAAATCTAGACTAAGCTTTCTGTCTGAAACCGGGATGTTACTATCGTTTTTGTGGAAATTTATTGGATGGAAATATTCAAGAAACTGCACATATTTGTTGATTAACTACAGTATTAGATTAGAAGTTGGAAATATGTTATTGTTTCATTTGGAAGTTCAGCACAAAACACTGTAAACAACAAGGAACTACAAAAAGAAAAGGAAAAAAAACTTACAGTCACTGAGACGTAACAATATCAACAGAGCACAGATGAAAAAATAAACTGTTCTACAAATTTGTATCACTGACACTAAATTCAAAGTAGTACTCACGTATGGGGGGGTGTCGACGCTGTCTGTGTTGACCACCACTGGAGGGGGGTTGGCCTGCGAGAGAGAACAGCAAAGTTATTAAACACTTGAAGGATATTATCATGAGTCTAAAGACAGATGTTGACGGATGAATACTTTGACAACTTAAAAACACGCACACACACACACACGGCTGTGATAACGACTTACTCGTCTCATATTTTGGTAGAGCATGCTGAGTACATCTGTTACAGATCACCACCATGGATCGACTGCATACGCCGCATGACATACTGCACAGCCCTGATATTTATACAGTGCTAATGTACTACACTGCAAGCCACACTGTAGTGTAACTGACTGTTTTCTAAAACTGAACGTGTCTGTTTAAGTTGGCACTCTGGTAACACTCCTGTAGCTATAGTACTTCACTATGTGGTATTTATGACACTATATTTTACTACCCATCCTGGGTCCACCTCATTTTCATAAATCCAAAATGCAGTGCACCCAATCTTCCCTTCTTCCCTGACCCTCCTTTAGGGTCCAGGACTAGACAGATCACTGCTAAAAGAATTGGGGTTAGATCAGGAGTAGGTGGCTGACATCATTTTTCCTCTACCTCTTGCACTGCAAGTCACAAACCTCGCACTAGCTAATAGATAATCACAAGTGATCTTTTCCTCTTTGTATTCCCAAAGGGAGCATCATTTTATCCTTTTTCCTCCTGTCTCCACATTTTCCTTCATCTTCTCTAACTTTCTCCACAGACTTTTAGTTCTTGTCAGTCCAGTGTCTGCAGCTCTGGTATTCTCCAACAAATCACTAACCAGCTTGCAGGTCTAAAATAAGCTCTACTTAAAAAAAAAAGTTTTCAAAAAAGTTCAAAAGTTAAACAAGCATCAAACAAGCTACACAAACAAACGGACGCGCCACCGAGACTTCACAGCATCCATGTGCAACAGAGCAGCAATAGCATCTATCCCTTTACACTAATCTCTACCTCTCTCACCCCCCCTTTTCCACTTCTTTATCCTCTCTCTCTCTCTCTCTCACACAAACACACACATATGTATTATCTCACTCTGTGTCTCTCTCTCTCTGCCACATGTCCAACTGTCTGTCAGTCAAGCTGACTGGATTCTTGATCCCACATGAGAGCAGAAAGAGAGAGTAGGGGGCAGAGGATCAGAGGGATTATAGATAGGTTGGGAGGAGTCAAATCTGCCTGCTCGACAACAGCAATGAGGAGCAGAGGGTGCAGACAGATGCACACAAGCCATCCAAAAGCACAGACATGAGTGAAAAACAACACAAATCAACAGCAGAAGAACAGCAGTGGAGGGAGGTTCAGAGAGATAAAAAGAGACAGAGCTCTTACAATGCAGTTCAATGGGCACTGAGAACATGCTGACAGAGGCAGCTGTTGTTAGTGTGTATATATGTGTGTGTGTTTGTGTTTGTGTGTGCGAATGAAGGAAAAAATGACTTGGAGATAGTCAAAACTGTAGAATTTTTTTAAGTATTATGGGGTTATTATCATTTAATAACTTCAGAGTAACATATTGCAGAAAGTAATGAAGTAAGTCATCAAATCATTAAATTAAATACTCACATAAAAGTCTCACTTTTGTGATGTCACTCAGGTTAAAGTACAAATACTTTGTAAATAAAAGTCAATTATTATATCAAAATATGTATGTATATATAAAATATATTGATTAAGATGCAGTACATCCCCTTTTAGAGTTACATTTTGTATATTATACTATTAAAACAAATACCTGTGATAAAACACTCAATATTTCCTTGTAAAATATAGTTCAGTAGCAGCATAAAATTCTCCCTTTACTGAAGGATTGTTGACTGACCTGACTTTCCCTGAACATTGCATTTCTCTTGTTATTTAGTCACACAGTTGACGGTTAGTCAATTCTAAGACCATAACCCGTGATAAAAGGTTTTCAAATACTAGATAGTTTAGAGTGAAAGGTCAAAACAACCGAGAACCACTAATCTGTTTGTCTCTGGGAGCATTTTTGATGCAATTCATCAGCTCATACTGACAGAGATAACCAGTTGATCCTGTACTTCGATATTAAATAGTCAATGTGATTTCTGTGATAAAGGATGCTACTTGCGATGACTGCCGAACGTCACACGTTTACTGATTCTGTAACCAGTAAAACCTTTCCCTTACACCGAACAACTAAATATCTAAAGCAGTCGAGGACACTGAGTCATCTCTAATGTAAGCACTTAACATTTTAAGCCGACAAACTACCAAACACCTTTTGCCTGGATTAGTCATTACTCACAGTTAACAAACAGCGCTATACCCTAAACTTTGCCTGACTCTTTCACCATTGTAACGGAAACTGTACACAACGCTTAAACGTCTCTGTTTTGGTGTGTGGCATTCACAGAGAGACAAAATCCAGTCAGTCAGTCAGTCAGTGAGTGATTCCATTGACATGCCATGTCAGACTGCACGCTTATGTAACGTCAGTGTGTTTGTGCATGTGTGCGTGTACGGGCTTGTGTTACACAAAAACGCCAAAAGAACAAATGTGCAAATATAAACAAATGAGCACTCACACACAAATACACCAACATCATCTACTATTACTAGGCCACGTTTTGTTGGTCTATACAAGTGAATGTTGTTATATAATTAATGTTACAACGGCTGTGTTATCATGATATTATGCCCTGGTCCAGACCAGTACAGTACAGCTTAGAATGAAATCCAGTCTATCCCCATTTTTCTTTGTCACGTCAAAGAAACAAACAAATGTTTTAGTCATTTAGCAAAATGCTGAAGTGGGTGCGTGTGTTTGTGTACATGGATTTAAATGACTGTGACATCACAGTTAGGAAATTGTTGGGCAGTTCTTATAACCTTTGGGAAATAATTTCCCATCTGTGCAGGGTGCTTCATCATTATCATCATAATTATTCAATTATCAATTAGCAGATTTAGAAGATGATTAGATAAACACAAATCAAGAAACACAGACACACACGCACACAGGGAACAACAACGAGTTGTTTCACTAACATCTACAACATATGTGATCTGAACTGTGCTGTTTGAGATGTGAAGACTGATGCACACAAACACCGCACACCTAATATCACTACCTACTATGTCTTCCTAATGTGCAATAAAACCTTTGACTGATGATCTGATGGAGAGTTACTCTAATCAAATAGACCATGCTAATCAACCTAATCGGACTATCACTACCTGCTGTTTCAGATCACTGTGCCCACAGCAGCTAAGCAGATTACCCAACAGGCAGCTAGTATGCTGTATTCTTTTTCCTAGATCACCTTATTACAAGTCATACGATTACACGTAGTCGTACTACACGTTGATTTCTGTGCTCTGTTATTTTGGTAAACCTCTCGTTTACCCATTCACTGCTTGGTCTATATTTCTGTGAGTTCCTCAGCCTCCCTCAGATGAAAGAAGAAAAGAGAGTGTCACATCCCTCACAACATGTGAATATGCTGCAATTTGGTCAAAAGCCCAGAGCGCAGGTTTCAGTGGAGAACATCATTGGAGCACTGCAAGCTGTCGGCTCTTCGTTTAAAAGCGTTATTACAAGGTAATGGTAACATCAACAGCATTGATGTTCCCTTTCTAAAATGTCTACACCACTGAAGTCAGCTACACAGTAGAATTGGTTTGCTTGTAGCGCACTACGTATACTCACTATCACAGGGTTATATCGTGTGTTTCTTTCTCTTCAGTTCCCATCATTTCTTTCTTGTCGATTAGATTTTATCAGGTATATCAATAGTATTTTAAACATTAATATCGCCTATAGCAAGCAAATAGCAAGTTTTGAGCAACATATAGTACATTATGTTTGTATTTAAAGTTTGACTGACCCTTAACAAAGGTGTATGAACAAAACAAAATGGTTTTCAAAATATGCATATTCTTATACGTTTTCCAAAAATGCTGTTTGCTTGGTCCAGAGCTCACTATCTTCTGTTTCCATACGTGAATCCATTATTCAGCCATCAAACCTACCTGAACGTTAGCCTGCATTTGCTGAAAGTGGTGTATGTGTGGCACATGTGGGTTTGTTTCCATTGAGTGTTGATTCCAGATATATGTGTCATTGGGCCATGGCCTGCTCCCAGCCTTGCCCTTGGCTCTGCTCTTTGTGGGACTCTTCTTCACGCTGTCCCTCAGGTTGGGAAATTTCCCTTGAGATCCCCTGGTGACCAAGTTGGTAGGCAGTGTGCTCCACCCATAACCCCCTAGTGCTGAACACAGGGGGAGCTGGGGTGAGTGAAAAGGATGGATAGACAGCGACTGGGAGGCATGGGGAAGGGGAGAAGGGCAGTGGTGGTGCTGGAACAGTGAGTGGTGACTCGGTGAACGGATTTGTATTTGCTGTTGTTGGTTGCAGAGTTGGTGTGTTGACTGTGAAGAAAGCAGGTGACTTGGCGAGGCAGGTGGATGGCACTGTTGATGGTCATGAGAATGATGCTGCAGCTGATGATGGCTTGGTGACAGATGAAGCTGGTGGTGGCTTGGCGAGAGTAGCAGATGATTTGGTGTTTGTGGAGCCAGCTGGTACGTTGGAGACGGTGGAGCAAGCTGATGACTTGGAGACGGCAGTGCTATGTGGTAGTAGCTAGGAGAGGGAGACGGAAGCAGCTGTTTTGGCAAATGGCAGCCATGTTTCGGTGAATGGTGATGGTGCTTTGGTGAGTGCTGTGCAGGTTGCAGCTGGTGATTTGGCGTCTGTATTTGCAGCAAATTCTGGTGATGCTTTGAATGAGAGTGGCTCCTCCCTGATTTGGCCTTCCCCTTGCCAGATTTACCCTTACCGGAGCCACGGCTGGGTTTCTTGGGGCTACAACAGAACTCATGGCTATGGAAATAACTGTTCATAGCTACAAAGATATATAAACAGTCACAAAGCAATCCACCTGTCTTTCCCGCCTTCACAATGATGACAAGTAGCTCCTTAGAATCACTTGTGTCCAAATAATGTAGGTCATGCCTCTCCAAGATCGCTGTGTCCAGTATATCAGTGTCTCTCCGTATGTAAAGTTCACATGAGTATGAGAGATTTAAAAAAAACAACCTTCCTTTGTAGAAAATGTTTCCATTTCTTTGAGCGTCAGCTAGTCTTGAAAAGCAAAGAATCGTCCTTTAGTGTGGCATTTAACACTCCTCTTCTTGGCTTTCTCCCCGCAAGAACATACTGACTTTCTTGTTATCACTTGGAGCTACATGGTGAGTAGTAGGATAAAATGTGCAGCCCCAGAAAGAAGCAGAAGGACCACTTGGATGAGTCAAGCCTTCTCTAAACCCTGCTTTCTCTCAGGATGTCTCCGTTTCTGTAGAGGACGCGAGTCAGTTCATGCGCTCCAGTGGAAGATTTCTCTTTCTCATTCCACGATTATCTTCCACTCCAGTGCTCAGTCACTCAGAGTAACTCATTTTATCCACCTATGTTGTTGCGCACTCTGGCTTTGGAGCAGGAGAGTAGATGATGTAGTTTAACTCTTATATTCCAACAGGAAAGTAGAAACAGTAGAATAACACCTGAACTCAACTTTGATTGCTGTCGATGATTTTTCTCTATTAAAGATTTGAAAAGTCTGATAATTAAATTAGTGTTTCTTTGTCTTTCTTAGGTTTTTATATTGACATCTCTATGAACAATTATCTTTCTCGTCCTCTCTCATCTTTCTATGTCGCCTGTCTGCCCCACTCTCTGTCTCTCTCTACAACTTTACCCCTCTTCCTCTCTCTCTCTCTCTCTCTCCTGGATTAGCCAATTAGGGGCTTCACTGGACTCCTGCACATGACAGCAGCCAGGCATGACTAATCAATAGGCAACTAGGGACAGTGATACAGCATTCAGCGAGTGTGTGTGTAGAACGAACAGAGAGCTGTGATTGGTGGAAGCCAGTCTCCTCCATCAACCTTTGTCTTGTTCTTTTAAAGCATCACAAGGCAGGCCTGGTCAGCTGGATTACTGTGTTTGGTCTCTTTGCGTCGACCTATTTCCTTGTAAGAATGTGTCTTTCTGCTTGTGTGTACGTGTCCGAGCTTAACAGTTGCCGGAGATAAGAGGCATTTAAGACCATGATTTGAGGTGTAGTGCAGGTCTCACGATAATTAAGTAAGGTACATTTTAGTCATTTCAGCCAAGTTCGACAGTGACATGAGAGTTAACACTGCAAATGATAGACCTGTTTTATTGAAGGATTGGAACATGCATTTACACTGAAACCTTTGTAGCTTTTGTGTTTTCTGCTGTCACTGCCATTTTAAATTGATAGGAATCCTTAGGCATGTGGGGGAATCTATAGCAGTTCATTTACTGACAATGCTAAAACCACAAGTTGTCAGAATTTGTTCTGAGCCAAACTTCTAATCAAACACTTCACTGATCCTTATTTGGAAAAATGAAAGTCATGGAAGAAGAGATCATTCCACACGGGTACATAACAAATAGAAATAAAAAGTAAAAAGTAAGAAGGCTTCTAAATGCCTACAGCTTGTGTTTAAGAAAGAACAGCATTTGTTGTAGCTATAAGGTTTTTATAATGTCAGCTAGTATATACCACAGTTTGCCCCAAACCAACCCAGTAAGAAAGAAAAACATGCAAGTTAAAAAGCTTCGACCATGTGTAGACTGTTAGTTGGTATGTTTGTGTGCTCCCTGCCTAAAAGTGCTGCTAGAGCTGCAGGCTAACTGCTCACTCAGGAGAGGATGAGCAAGGAGAATAGACTGTTAGCATCACAGCGCTAAATGAAGCCAGCATTAACACAGTGCTAGAGGGTGGGCGCTGCTGAGAAAGGAAAATGCGAGGATGGGTTGGAGGAGTGGTTGAAGACAAGAGATAAAATACTCTGGTCTCATCCAGGATAACCATTAATATTATCTGTCAGGTCTGCTGCCTGGAATGATTACCCTATTCTATTTTCATACCAAAGAAGTGCCAAACTAAAAACATTACCATCACGTAGTTTTACATCAACAGCAGAGTCAGGGTGCCCACTCTGCACCAAGCTTTACTTAGTTTTTCTACACCCACTCCCTTGTGACACATCTAGGAGAACAATTATTAAATAAGAAGCACTAAATTCATGAATAAAGCATGACATGCGTTTTGCTTGAGTGATTAGTTTTATGCTGTGGGTCAACTGATCTAGAGAACACACACGTACACACACATTTTATTCTTTGCATGTCAACCTGACTCAGAGTCAGCGTAGCTGATGAAGAAAAAAAAAATCCTAATGCAAATTGAAGAAGCGACACCCACACCAAAATAAAAACTGGTCTCATGCTGCTTTCTTGCTGTAGCCATACAGGATTACATGCAATCCTGCTACTCCAGCCTTTAGTACAGTGAGTACAGCGAACTTGTATAACCCCTTTGTTAGTTTCTCACACAGTTATGATTACTCGTTGCTCCACTGCCTTTTTACTGAAAAACTGATCTCAGATAATACCAATGATTAATGAGAGTCTAATTATATAACAGGGAAAGAAGAAGAAGAATACATAACAGAAAAAAAAAAACTTATCCAGAGGCTCTAACAATTTGCTAGAAAGACTTGTGTAAAACGGTTGACAAATATCAATAGTCAATCCCTTTTAACTCTGTAGGGAGAGTGGGATATTGAATGTCACCAGCAGGGGACCTCAGACTCCACAGTCAAATTGAGCACTGACGGGAGACTAAAGCACACACACAGAAATAATGATGCTACTCGACAGTACTATTCCTTCACCATTACTGAGCCGTTTGAAGCTGCTGTCGGATATTATCAGCATTGATTGGCAGCATGTACGGTACAGTACAAAGATACTGCAACACTGCATGTCAAATCACTGTCTGATAGTAGACTCCTTGAACAGATAAAAATGGTGTTGAAAATACAAGCACACAGTAGCTGAGGAGCTGCATCCAGTTGGAACTTTTATACCATCATATATATTGAAGCATTTATTGTGTTAGTCGGTTACCTGATGGATGGTTTCATTTATGTTTAATGGTAACAATGTACTTCATTAGTTTCTAGCTAGTAGTCTGTCAATGTACACTTTGGGAAAGGTGTGGGGAATCTTTTTAATCTTAATCACAATCACAATTGCTAAATCCTTCATCCTAATTTTGAAATGCACCAAATGTATGACAAACGTCGGACTAGAAAAAGCCACATGGATCCGTGCTATCACTGTTTTTCTGAAGTTATTATGTGAAGTAGGACAACACAAAATGTCCCCTGAAATAAAAGCTTGTGGGCATGTTTATGATCAGTCAAATAGAAGATAATCAGATCATCCACCACAACTCCATATAATGTTATTTTGGGTACACTCTCCAATTCTTAAAAGGAGCTGCAGAGACGCTTAAAGGTGAAGCTGAGGGAGAGTAAAGAAAGCTGAGGGAGAATAAAGGGAACCAGAAGCTGGAGAACCAACTCCAGCAGAACAACATGAACCATGTGTGGTCAGGGATGAAAAAGATCACAGGCTTCAAGGAGAAGGGGAACCAGGTTGGAGGGAACCTCCCAAGAGCAAATGGGCTAAACAGTTTATTTTAAGAGATTTTCAGCTGGAGCCCCACCCACGGATTACCCGTCCTGCCTCCACTGCCACCCCTACAAACCCAGACCACTATGAAAGACTGCCACCACACACCCGTCTCTGGAGACACCATGGAGAAGTGGACCCTGCCATAACCCCTCTCCCATTCCTCCAACTTTCCCACCCCCCACACCTATCTGTCTCTGACCAGCAGCCAAGTGAAGAGGCAGTTGGAGAGGCTGAACCACAATAAGGCTGCAGGATCCTTCAGCAGCTCTTCAGCCTTCAACCTCCAGCTTCTCTTAATGACTACAGACCAGTCACTCTCACCTCACATGTCATGAAAGTTCTGGAGAGACTGGTACTGACTCGCTTATGACCTCAAGTGGAAACTTTTTTGGACCCACTACAGTTTGCTTATCACCACCAGTTTGGGGTAGATGATGCCATCATATACCTGCTCCAGCTCTCTATCTCGCCTGGACAGAGCAGGCAGCACAGTGAGGATCCTGTCCTTTGATTTCTCCAGTGCCTTTAACACAATCCAGCCTGTCCTGCTGAGAGAGAAGCTCCTGAAGATGTAGGTAGACTCCTCCACAGCCTCCTGGATCACTGACTACCTGACAGACAGACCAGAGTTTGTACGGCTGAGAGGATGTGAGTCTGAGCAGGTGCTCAGCAACACAGGAGCACCACAGAGGACTGTCCTCTGACCTTTCCTCTTCACCCTGTACATCTCTGTCCACACCATTTCCATTTTGGGAGAGGAAGTGGAGGTGGTGGAGGGGTACAAATACCTGGGTGTCCACCTTGACAACAGACTGAACTGGAAATGTAACACAGAAGCTGTGTACAGGAAGGGACAGAGCAGACTCTACATTTTAAGGAAGCTTAAGGCCTTTAATGTGTACCAGTTTACCATTGCAATATTCTTTGCTGTAGTCCTAGACTGAGACTGGGAGCTTACAGCCTGGGAGCTTCATTAGTACACTACACCACAAAAATACAGCACAGGGTTACACAGACACGAAGATTTAAAACATGGGGTAATTGTTTTGGTTTCTGTGCCTCCTTGTGTTGTCTTCTCATAAGAAATAATTCATACCAGTGTCCATCCAAGCCTCTCACAAAACAATCCAGGGAATACTGTACATTGAATCCATAGTATCTCAGTGGGGGGATATTGCATGTTATTGTACAAAAAGGTGTACGCACTCTGTTGAACCTCAAGGCTTTCTGGGTACATGCAAAGACTGTAAAGTTAAATATTGTAAATTGTAATTCCTGAACTTTTTTACCTTCAAATGACGAAGGAATAAAAAATATCCAGTGAGTGGGGTCATTCAGTGTCAAAGATTAATTTTACAAATCATCATGCTGTATGACAAAATCCAAGATTCCTGATGATTTTATTAAAAATGTTTAGGTCCCGCACTATGTAAAATTGACAATGAATTATTTTACCAAACGTTGTAAATTAAGTAACATTACTACAGTGTTGGTTTCTTCATTAAATTCTTTCTTCTGGTGTCCAAGACATTTCTCTGATAGCGCATTACATAAAAGACGGCTTATACGGTTGTTACAAAGTTACAGCTTATGTGGCTTAAAGAAAATTCTGCACCAAATTAACTACAGACCTATTACACCTTGAGTCAGGGCCTCGTTTATGCCTTTAGATGAGAAAAGTTAAATTAAGTAAGTTAATTTAAGTCTGTTGTCAATGACCTGCAACTCAGCACCATTACCTATTATTCAGAATCCTTTAAGTATGACCATTATACAATATGTTGTAATGGGATCTTAGAATTAGTAGTTGGGTCAACAGTGGGTAGAGCTGAGTCTTCTTAACCCTGTGGAGTAAGTGAACATCGTCCTCTCACACTGACTGTTGACCTCAGAGTATGATCCTACTTGTGGGCTGCTGGGTAAGATCACTTCCTCAGGTCAGGACACACATTGTAAAGGTATTCTCTGTCAAGGATATGGTATCAGTGTGTGCTACAGATGAGTTTGTCTCTCTGTGTCTTTCACTCTCTATCTAGGTGTCTACTGTGTCTGCCAGCATCTAGATCTCTTCCTCCATGACTTAATTAGAAACTGTTTTCAGAGCCCTGAGAGGCCGCCTTTCATATATCACTGACAGAGACTAAGGAGCTGCAACCACTACTGCAACACAGAAGTGATTTAAAACTGTACAGGCTAAGGTCCAACAGTGCACAATCGATTTACAAAGTGCATTTATTGTTCACTAGTCCTCTATTCTTTGTCCAGTTCATTAAAATGTAACATTAAGTTGTGCACAAGCTAAGATCACAGCTACTCTAGGCAAGACACACACGTCAGTGATGAAAATCACATGAAGGCGAACTGCGACTAATGTATTATATTCATCAGTTAAACGTCTTATTTGTCTCTCAACATCATTTCTGCCTTCCTGGTCCACACAAGGTACATCAGCCTGAACTCCAGTGAGCAGTTCAATCTTCATAAACACACATAATTAACCCAAAAATACATTTTCTTTTGTATTGATATCAAATATCAGATTGTAAAGACCTGATGTCTTGTCCTCTAGAGGAGGAAGCTACATGTCGCTGCTTGTTAGAGAGTTTCTCCAGAGTTCAACAGAAAGAAGATCGACACGACACGGATTGTTTGCTGCTCCTGCTTGTCTGGTTTGAATTACGATTTATTTCTAAACTCTAAGATTTA
>JAUYWH010000020.1:19958872-20050383 GCA_034779795.1 Ctenopoma multispine | reverse complement strand
GTAAAGTGCCCTGAGATGACCTGTGTTGTGAATTGGCGCTATATAAATAAAGTTGAATTGAATTGAATTGAATTGTTAAAACCTGCCCCGGCTGTAATAAGCCTTTCCTGTTGTACCACTTCCTTGTTGCTGCACTTATTTGTGTTACATGATACCACACAGGAAGGACACAGTCCATTAAACTTTAATTTTAATCAACAAACAAAAACACAAGAGCGAGGCAATCCTAAGGCTGCAGGTCCTTCACAGCTGGTGCACAAACATGAACATATCACTGCAGTTTCTTTAAATGTCTTCAAGGAGAACAAAGAATTTACTTAACTTACTTACTGATTTAATTCTGTTGCTGGTATATGAAGCACTTAATGGTTTGACTTTCCATTATGCTACTGACTTGCTCACTGACTACAATTGAGTCAGACCCCCCACATCACCTGGTAGTCATTTTCTAACTGCACCCAGCACATTATCACTCACACAGAATGAACTTTGCTGCTGACACATTGTCTTTGTGCATCAATAACTTTTCCAATTAAATCCTCCTCATATAGTAATAATAATGTGACTTAATGTAACACATTCAAGTGTGACTGCATGACAAAGGTACTAATATCAATCTGCCTGGTAACAGCACAGACAATGCTGCTGTAAGACAAAGATTTCTGATTCACATCCAAACATAATTTATATTCATGTTTTAATCTGATAATGGTGAACAGGTCAACCCTTCACAAGTACCAAACGATTCTATGCTAATTACAGGAGGATAGATGGAGCTGTCATTATATTGTGTTCAGTCTCATTAGTTACTAGTCACATTAAGTGATTGCTCATGGTCAGCTATATATGTTGATTATATCAGCATAGACAGAGAACAGGCTGGAGGTAGGAGACTGCTGGAGAGAGGAGAGAGTGTGTCTGTGTGTGTGTGTGTGTGTGTGTATGAAATGTATGTGTGTGGGAGACAGCTGATATGCAAGCTTCATCCCACACACAGAAGGTGACGCAACACCTCACACACTCTCAACAAGCGCCACAAATTTACTGCACTACTCATACCTTAAATGCAATGTGTGCATGTGTGTGTGTGTGTGTGTGACTGTGCACAAGTGAGCGATCGACAAAGCAACTGAGCGACTACACGTATACGAATAATTTCAGTTTATCCACACGCTCATCTACTGTGTTCCTTTTTCCCGCATATACATGTACACAAACACACACATGCCATGCTCTTCTCGCATTGCATCACCATGACAACAGCTAATGCTGCCCACAGTGTTGGCCCGCACCGCATCAGAGGAGGAGCTCAGTGGTTACCAACAGTAATAGTGGTCCAGCGTGTAAACATTTGGATTAGCCCCTCCCAATTATGATGTCACTTTCATACTATCAAGATGAGTTGAAAATACCATTTGCAGGACCTCTTGTTCTCTTAACTTAAATTTGGCAAATTAAATCCTCATGTAGCTCGTGTTGGTCCACAGATTTGTTTTATTCTGTATTATATATTTCTGTCAAATAAATGCATGGCCAAAGCAAATGTCTTCCCTTCCTCTCACTCCTGCACTAAAGCACTGCTCAGTCTCTATGTGACAATGATGATGTATAGTTTCTGAGTGCGTAAAGAAGACTGTGGGAGGTGAAAATTCTCAGTTATGGTGTGAAGACTCACAAAAATACAACTCTTACTTTTGGTTTATTACATACTGCCCACTCATCAACAACAGATGATATGTGGAAATAATGTTGCAGAAACTGTGATAGGGTTTCATAGGGTACAAGTACACTTTAGGCCGGTATCTGCTGTCTGCTGGACATCACACCACTGGAACAACACATCTAAAGAAAGACCATGGAGAGACAGAAAACACCATAAGCCTACACATACACAGTGGTATCCCATGAGGCACGGGGAGAGTGGAAAGTTTCCTTTGGCAGCAGAACGATAATGAGCCACTCTCTATAGGAGAGGGTTGTTGGTTTGACTGAGTACATTGAACTCTACTGTACCAACTCACTATGCCATATGGTTGGAGAGCGTTAATGACGTAGCTCCACATTTTCCATTTCGCAATGACTAATATACTATACACAAATGACATTTTAAGACCTCATTGTACCAAATATTGCAGATTTGCTACTCATTGTTTTGAACCTTTCAGTTATGATAATACCATAATGTGCTATGACACACGGGTGAACCGGCCTCCTGCCATGTGTGCTACAGCTTTCAAAACTGCATACAGACGTGGTGGAGCCAAAGAGAAAATGGAAGTAGTAATACTGCACCAGTCTAATTAATCCTGATGAAACGCTAAACTAATTAACATCTAGCATGACTGACAGCTAACTTGATGTGTTCTCTTTATGTAATGTTAAATTATAGCTTTAGTGAGTATCGGCATACTGTATTAACATTGCCCACTTAGAGCTAATAAGCGATCTGATTTCTCTTTGAGTCCTAATCAATTACTAATTCTCTCCTTCAGTGTCTTTCTATCTATCACTCCATCTCTCCAGCTCTGTCCATCCCTCCATTTCCTGTGACCACTAAACACCTCTTTAAGGCTTTTAGTGAGCTTTCCAAAGGGCTGGGATGACTTTCATACCTCTGCTTTACCACTCATCAATTATACAGAGACAGGATGGGGGCTATGGGGAAAGGGAGAGAGGGCCACTATAGGTGTGCATAACAAAAACAGCAGAAAAGAGTGAGGCGAACCCATCTATGGTTATTCAGATTGACAAACTTTGCTAAGAGTTCCAGCGGCAACATCAAATCTGCATCCTGCAGAACATGATCGTCAAAATACAATTAGCTGCTGTTTAACAATATCAGAAGATAACCTAAGGTCGATTCTGGAGCCATCAATAGACTGACTGGTTGGCTAACAGCACACAGCATCAATACTATTTCCAGCAAGGAAAAGATCCTAATGTGCAATAATGTGCTGTCCAGTCAGATAAAGCGCTATGTCTCGAAGTATGTCTGGTCTCAACAAATTTCAGGCCCCTTTGTTTTACTCTATATGGTTATTGACAGACTAAATAATCAGATTAAAGAGTCGTGTTTTCTGTGTGCGTGCATGTGTGTGTTTACTTTTATTACTCAAGATGCGTGTGTTTTGTGCGCTGGAGAACAGTGCAGTGTTTAGTGCAACTGAAACATTTAGATGTTAACACGAAGGCTGTAAACAGATCCATACACGGGCATTCGAACGTGCACACACACAGTTTGAAATGTGTAACAGGATATTTCGGATTTGCGTTGTGAGAATCAAATCTGTAGACCGGAATCACGTCCACCAGAGTTAAAAAATAGCCTCTCTTTCTCCCTTCAACAGACACAGCAGCTGTGTGCTTGTGTGTGTTTATAGTCTAATGGCCTATCAGTCATGCAGTAAGTGCTTCAGACAGGAATATGGCAACACCTTGGGAAAACACTGGGCCAATATGATTACTGCAAGTTTTGTTTTGTTTTTTCTGTGGGCTGAGCTGTAATTCTGCAGGCAACGGTAAAAATGCTGCAGAGCTGAATGTTGAGGGTGGCGTGCCCATCCAAACTCCCATAATGCAGGTTTTTGATCCAATATAGACTGTGTATATCAGCAGTCCAACAGGTTTGTAATTTGTGTAAACAAGAAAATATACAAAATCGTATGAGTCCTTAAAAAGGAAGATGCCGTAATCTGCAAACCGACCTGCTGACACTTCAGCAATTCATGTGTCAGAGGATGTCACAAGTCTGCTTTTTTTTCTTTTCACTTTTTCACATATTTATATTTTCTTTGTCTTTATGCATGCAGATTTTAGTGAACACGTATCCCAGCGTGTGAAAATGTATTTAACAGGTTCACAAACAAATTGTAGGCATCAACGAATGATGTATGTTTTGTTGGAATGTAAGCTCAGGCATTAATTTAGCGGACACCTTAACTAATGGACGCATACACTTTCAGAAGGAATCAAGTATTGGCAGGTGTAGGTTTGGATGGGACTGTTAGCCAGTCACATCAGCTCACAGCAGCAGTTTGCTAATGGGCTAAGAGTTCAGGTTTATGTCTCCTCAGAGAAACATTTTCTTCTCACTTTAATGGGGAGTGCGAGGCACAAAATCCTCACTATAAATAATATTAAGAAGCAAAACAACAAATATTCTTCTAAGAACAGATGATGCGCATTTTAAATGCAAATTAAATTAAATCAAACATCAAACAAACCTAGATGAAACAAATTTATGCTATTTTAGACATTTGTGTACAAAATCGAGAGCGTGGTTTTTGGATGAAGATGTGCTTTGGATTTATGAAAGTGATAGATAAAGGCAACTTTGAAGCATTACTGAAATTTGCATAATGCAATTACTATGGCCACAGCATTATTTCTGCAATATTATGGAAGTGGCAAAGCGAGCTGTCTTACAAGCGACTTTTACGAGACAACCCAAAGCTGTTACAGCCACTGTAGACAGTGGCTACATCATCTGTTAACATCTCATATTGAATTGTTCAAAATGTAAAAATTCTGCCTTATTTTACTTTTATTTAACCTCCCAGACAAGTTGTCAATTAAATAAAGCGGTAATAAATAGGTTAACTGCAGCCATGCTGTAGCTAGTTTGAGCCGTACAGTAGTTCAGCATCATATTTCAGCAGCAGTGTAGTACTAGATGTTTGTATTGTTCTGATAAAACTGCATTGTGCTTTAATTATATTCCCCACATTAACTTATTGTTTAGTCCTGCTTGTACTTTGTGATTAACTTACATTTTGCTTAATAGGAGATTACTGCTGTGTAAACATCTAAGTTCAGGGGAAATGTGAAGGTGTAAAGTTTCTTGAACTTCTTTAACGTTGTTGTCACTATTGACGTTCTCATAAGGCACTGGAGACTTGTAGGAGAAAAACAAGCAACCTAAACTGACCAATCACAGTTCAGACTAGACATGTAGTTTCAGTAAATGTTTGAGGAGGTGCACATCAGTCATGGTGTATAGCTACAGTTCCTATATGTGAGCCATGGAGTAACCATGTGCTAAGAGAGCTATAAACCCAGCTTAAGTCTGCAAAACATGTTTCACATTTATGGAAAGGAGATACAACCTTAACCCCAAATTATATATACACACTAACAGTTTTCCTTGAATCACATAGTTATAGTGTGACTGTGTCACTTACACACCCTTTGGATTGTTAAGCTTTGATTTCCATGTGGACTTAGCAGCTAGAGCCACTGAAGCGCTCAGCTCAGTGATGGCTTTGCCATGGCAACACACCAGCTCTCTGGGTCTGATACACTACGCCAGAGCTCATTTCCATGACGACACTATCAAAAATCTCAACCACAGAGAGCTGCTTCAGCTTCAATTTAACCTGCCAACTGTCCCTGACTTCCTCCTTGTTTTGGCTGAAACTGAAACTAGAGACTGTCTGCTAATGTAATGACCAGCCCCATACAGACACACACACACAAAACAAAAACCCAGGTTGAGTTTCATGCTTCCCACCCTGATCCCCTACCACCCCTCAAGCATCAAGCACACAGACACACACAAACGTGTGACGTGTGTTACCTGGCTAGCAGTGATACAGTCAGTGAAGGCACTCCTCCTGGAGAAGAACGTAAGAAGCTGCTGCCAGCGAGAGGAGGAGGTGGAAGGGGAGGAGGAGGCGGGAGAGGAAGTGGAGGGAGAGGAGGTGTGGGGAGGTGGCAGCTCCTCCGAGGAGCCTCGCTTGGGCCCCAACTTCTGTTTGACTCCCAGGCCTGCCCCTTGACCCCCAGACGACCCGCCAACCCTCGCACTGCGGGGGTACAGGGTGTTGTTGCCAAAAATATAGTTCATCGTCTCTGCTGCCCGTTGTTCCCTTAGACAGACAAGAAAGAGTTCATGTCGTAGCGTTTCTCCGCTGCTTCATCTTTAGTTTCTCTCGTCTGTCACTTCACTTTATGTCTCTCAAGCTCCGAAGGTGTTGCTGTCAAATACACAGTCCAACTCCTCCCTCTTTTCTGTCACCAGTTCCTGCTGAAGATTAGGCTGCTATTGTTGATGTTTTCATTTCCTCTTCTGATTTTTCTTTTAATAGTATCTCTTTCTTTTCCTTCAGCTCCCTCAGGAATGGCAGAGCAGCTGGCAGATAGAGAGATGATGATGAGGAGGAGGAGGAGGCGCTGGAGCAGTATGGAGAAAGTGCAGGGCAGGTAGACAGAGTCTTCTTAGAGTTGGAGCATTAGTCCGTATGTCAGGGTCTTTGTACATCCATCCGCCCGTCAATCCATTCGACCGTCTGTCTTTGCTGTCCATCCATTTGTCCATCATCCCATCTTTCTCTCTAGCCAGGAGGAATGTCCAACATCCACATCTCTAAGTCCCAAATCTCCCCTCTACAACTCCTTTCTTTCCTCTCTTCAGAGAGAAGGCAGAGTGAGGGGGGAGCAAGGGCCAGGCAACAAGAGGGTATGAGAATTGATTATTTAAGAGAGTTCAGTCTAACTCTCTGTCTTTCTCCACCCCACATCCTCCTCCCTCCAAGGAGATGACCAGTCAATCTCCCCTCTGTCACTGTGTGTGCTCCCATTAAATATGGAAGGAACGAGGGAGGGAGGGATGGGCGGCTGGACGGATGAAAGGAGGGAGGTGGATAGATGCAGGCGAGGAGGAGAGCATCTGAAGTAGGTGGATGGCTGGAAGAATCATTCTGCAACTCTTCTGTTTCTCCTCCCCTCCCCTCCTACATCTCTGATGTCGCTCCAAGTCTCACTCTCCCTTCTTATCTCTCTCACTCAGTACATTATTCAGTCTCCCTCCCTCTCCCTCTCGTTTTTCTACCCCCACCCACTCACTCTCTCCCGATATCTTTTTCTCTCTCTGCCTGTCTTTCAGCAAATTGTCTTTTCCCAGTCTTTTATTTCAGCTGCAACCTGATGCCTCTCTCTCGCTCCCTCGCTGTCAGATGTCATTACTGGCACAAGCCACACCCCTATATTCCAAACAGCCAATGACATAACAGGGTCCCTCTACTACAAATACACACGCACACACCCTCAAACATGCAGCCACGCACAAACAAAGGCAATGAGACAATGATGCCCGTTGCAGGTAGATGGAGCGAGGAGGTAGAAAACAGGTCAATGCCACAGAAATAAAAATCTAATGCTAGCGGTGGCTAGACAGAGGACGAGATAAGTGTGCTTGTGTCTCCGTGTGAGTGTGTGCATATCTGTGCGTGTGTATGTGTGAGAGAGAGAGAAAACAGTGAAACAAGAGAGATATTCACCCAGTTTGACCCAGTAACAGTTCGTTTAGTATGTGCATGTCATGTTGTTGTTGTTGCTTATACATATGTGTGTGTGTGTGTGTGTGTGTGCGCAGAAGAGAGATCTTCTCCTGAGGCTGTTTCCAGACACTGCAGCACCCAGCTCTCCCACACACTCTCACTCATTCTCTTATGCACGCACGCACGCACACACACACACACACACACACACACACACACACACGACTCAAGAATGGAAAACAACAGGCTGTTGCTGGGCACTGACTGAGATAAAAAAAAAGAGAGGAGAGGAGAGGAGAGGCATATCAAGAATATTATAAAGGTCTGGAGGTTTTAGCATTTATTTAGTTAGCTAGCATGTCTGAGCCAAATGCAAGCTAAGTTAGTGAGCAGCCAGCCTTAATCTAACAGGTAACACTGGCTGCACCTACGAGCTCACTACTACAACTACACTGAGCCATCTAACGCAGTATCCCCTGCTCTGAAGTGAACCTCTGGCCTATACTGCTATAGCTTCCCTGAGGATTAGCCACAGGTGGAACAGGACCCCTGTCACAGCTTCTTCCTATGTTTCCATGGGAACAGTATCTATGGCAACAGCTTTCCAAGTCTTGAAATACACCTTGTACTGGCTGACTAATGTGCTCTTTCCTAATATATAAACAGATGTCAAAGGGATTTTGTGTGTGTGTGTGTGTGCGTGTTTGTGTCTTTATATTACCCTAATATGAAGCAATCTAACACAGGGAACTAGTGTGGGTGTAAGTGAAGGAGGCTTTTCAGTGCACTGTGTTCTTATACTTATATCATGTTACTTTGGATGGGGTTTCTGTGACTACGCCTTGATATGCGTAGATTCAGAGTGGTCAAGTTGACGCAAAACTTCAAAGGCCCAGACGTGTCTGACGTACAACCTGAGATGCTGCGACTCCCACGATCAGTCAACAGTACAAACTACAGAGCTGCTTAGAAATTGTCCGTCTGACTGTACAGTCACATAACTAGCAATTCACTGAAGACAAGTCATTTCATATGAGTGATCCATAAGTCATGTTTATCAAAAATCAACAAATGTGCTGAGCCGTCAGTTACTGTCAGAGTTGGTTAGTAAGTTAGGATTTGGCAAACGTTGTAAACAGCATACTGACTTTACAGTAACTTTAAACAGCACACTGTTAGAACGATGTACATCTTTGCAGAGCCACTGGCATGGTGGAAAACTGTCGGAGGCAGGCTATCGACTTTATACTGTGATAACTTCAAAGCAAGCATAACAAAAAGTACGATCCACAGACATGTCAGCTGACACAGCAACATGACACACAACTCATATCACAACCAGCTCTATCTTGATGTGCCTCTCTCTCTCTCTCTCTCTCTCTCTCTCTTTCACTTTTCCCTCCTCTCTCTCCCCTCTACAGTCAAATGTCAGCCAGTGAATGCCAGCTCTATTAATATTTCAGGACCAATTAAATAAAAGCACACATCATGCATGTTTAATGTCTGGCTGCTGGGGGAGCCAACTTTGCCCTTCCATCCTTTACAGGTAGAACATATGCTAGTGATAGCTTAGCATACAAATGCTATGTTCATTTTTTTTAAAACAAATTATTTGCTTCTTCCCTTACTGTGGCTGTGGGCCCACTACAGACTGACCCAAACCTATTTTGGGTTCCTGTTTAACAGACTGAAGACAGTCTGACCCTGCAGACACAGTAACCCAATAAAAACACAGTAAACATAAGTTTGGTCATATATTGTATATGATTGATATTCCATCCCTGCGGACTTTAGTAGACCCTGTACTTTACAGCTTAAATAAACTGCAGAACAATGTATTAATCCAAAACCTATAAAAGGACTCATCAAACATGTCAAATCAGAATATCAATTGTACTTTTCTTTCCCTGTCACACTGCATCTTTAACTTTAAGGTGACTTTCAATAAAACTGTAATAAATATCAGCTTTGTATTGTCAACAGTCATAAAGAGATGCTAGTGCAGCTAGAAGCACTGTAAAGCTGACGCCGTGCAGATCTATACCGTGGTCTATTCCAGTGGTTCCTAACCATTTTGGCATCCCCCCAGCCCTTCCATTAGATCCTTTTTCAGATGTGTCTTCTCAGCAATGCAGCACACAGGCTTGTGATTTAAAGCAGGTAAAATCAATATTTTTATAATGACAGTGAATTAGATAAATTACTTTGGGTAATGTAGAGGTAAATGCTATCACGAAGCCCGAGATGATAATCTGTTTTAATTATTGCTTTTGATTTATCAGTGGAGTGCTTCAGGGAAAGGTTGTGTTTTCGGGTTACATCTGTCCAGCCTGACCGTACGGTAAAGTAAGTATTCCTCTCTTAAGTCAGTCTGCTAGATGCCTTGATAAATACGGACATGTCAAGTGCAACACTAGATGCCTCACCATCTTCGCTCTACTGTGAAAGCGACAACATGCTGAAAATTCTATATTTATATGCTGAGTGACAGGTCAAGCTAGTCCCATGCTGTTGTATGCACATGTTTGCTGGTTTGACAGTCTTTTCGGTTTTGCTGCCCTGCACACTGATGCAGAAATCACTATGCACCCCTTCAACATTACAGTAAGTCCAGTGTCAAGCTTATACTGACTCTTAATTTCAATCACTAGGGAGGGAAAACAGATTCAATGGGGAGGAGTGATTTAGAGAGATTTAGAGTGATTAAGTTCCAACGAATCTGCCCCCTGCCTCTGTGTCTCTCTCTGCATCACATCGTAAGCCACTCCCTGGCCCTCTCTGTCTTCTCTTTCTTCCTAATTATCTGCATTAACTTAATGACTAAAAGCCACTAATGTCTCTCTTGCTTTTTGTGTTTTACAGAGAGACACCAAATGTTTCATTAGATATACATTTGGTCAGCGGAGTCATTTAAGCAAATGTAGTTGCACTGCTGCAGTACGAGCTGCGTTTACTCCACAGTCCACCGTACTTCAAACGTCCTAGCAGGTTTGTCAGTTCTGCCATGTTACCTTTATCAAGTGCCTGTCATTTCCAATATTATTTACTTATCATGCTAATAAACAGTTTGATTATTTCACATATGGGCACTGCACACGCCGATCGTTGACTTCTGCTGCCTCCTGCAGATTACAGACTGTAACTACACATAAACTAAGCAGATAAAACTGGAGACCTTCTCACCTTTCTTCTGGCTGACTCTCGTTCTAATTAACACTCATAGCACACATTTAAGTAAGTAAAGTAGCTAAAAGGCAAAATCTTAAAATGACCTATTTCTGATGATTATGATCTCTTGGATTTATATTGTGTCTGCGATAACACACTGATGTATTCAGGGGAAACAAAAAATAATAAAAGATTGCCATTTATTATAGAATTTGTCAGTATTTACTTTCTGTGAGTGTTTCTCTTTGAGCCACTGACTGCTGGAGGACTGGAGGATGTTTTGGTGAATGTCCAGTGAAGAAGAAGGCGGCATTTTGTCAATAAAGAGGTGAAATCTTTTGTTTAGAGGTATATCAGTTGTAGTCTTTCAGGGATATGGGGAGACACATTTACTGTATATTAAAAAAAGTATGTATATAGAGTAATTTGATATAAAAGTAGTTTTCCAGATAGGTTAAGTTGCAGTAGCTCATCACATCTATGTGTACTGTACGAAAAGACACAAACTGTCACATCAGACAAACAGAGAATCAACAGTCACTTATCATTAGCATGCTCTATGCTAAGATTTCCCAGAACACCAAAACCCACACCATGCAAAAGCTTCAAAGCATCATTTTGATTCTGGGTTCAGCAAACGTGTGCGACATAGAGGTTGTGGTAAAGCAGGGCTGTGTTCAATTATTTCGATAAAAGTAAAGAGTAACATGCTGCAGGACCGGTCTCTTGAAGATGTGGCATGTAGCATTTATAAACATCACCATAATAAAAACACTGTCATACAGTTTCATTAATGAAAGAAAACAATGCTGATGTGCATTTTCTCACAATTATCATTATTGTTTCTCTGTTTCTCTGGGTGATAAGTAGCTCTGTGAGTAGAGCAGTCATCTACAAAGCCGAGGGTGAGCAGTTTGATTCCTGGAGTCGCCAGGCTACCTGTTGAGGTGTCCTTGGACAAGACACCGAAACCCTGTGTTAGTGCTGACGTGACAATTTCCCCAAGGGGATCAATAAAGTATGACATTATTAAATCATGAAGTCTCTTAAACTTGCCCCTTCCCTCCCTGCTGCCTCCCTTCCAGCTGTGCCTTGCTAAGAACATAAACACACTGGAAGTTGTTTTTCCTTCAGTTTTCATTCCTAGCACCATCTGCCACTAAGACCTCTGGCACTTCAGCTCCATTTGCAGAGAAGAAGAGTGTTCTATTAAAACTGCCTGTCTAATAATTTGTGTATGGTAAAATGCTACATGAGCCATCTTACAATGTCAAAAAGATCTGTGCAGTGTATATAAAACTATGTCACAACGAAAGATGACTGTAAATTAAGAATAAGGAATTAGAATTTGCATGCACAAATCCTAAAATCCAGGAACTGGAAACTGATCACAAATGCTGACGGACTGTAGCGACAAACTCATGCGACAGACCCAGAGGTGGGATTACCTGGTAGTAGGCGTGACCGTGCGAATAGAGGGAAGAGAAAGGCGGGGCTGGGACTTCGTTCAGCCTCTCTCCCTCTGGGTGAGGCCACGCCTCGTCATCAAAGGGAATCTCTGGAGATTCTGCCTACGGTGCACAGAGAAAACTCAGCACGGTGTTACACCTATACGGTGGTACACGTATATAATTTCAGTTTGAATTAATTTTTTTTTGTCACTTGAAACAAAAAGTTTACTGCAGGATCACTGCACAGGTAGCAACAATAGAGTTGTGTAAGACAAAACACACAGCGTACTGTATATGTACTCTATGATCTAATTTTAAAAAGCTAAATCTAATATTGCACGTCTTCACTGATGCAAAAAGCACCAAAAATCAACATCCAATCATTTATTTATCTCAAAATACAGAATAGTATAACATGAGTTGTAGATGAGAGTAAATAAATATTGTGAACATGAATTATTTATCTATGAGTCAAATGTGCTCTTCTGATAAAGTACAGAGAGAAGAAAAGACAGAACGTATACAGCCGAAAATGAAATGGGGTTCTGCAAAAGAGAGAAGAGAACATGTACATGGAGAGAACAAGATGGCAGGTCCATCTGTCATCCACGAGCAAGCCAGATTCAGCACCTGTGGTCATACACACACACTCATATAAACACACATATTGGGGCTGGAGGAGTGTTAAAAATAACCCGAATACCCAAATGGACCAAAATCAACCCATACATTCACCAAATACACACAAGACTAAGGATTTTATACACAGCTGCCATGTGGTTGCTGAGCAGCTGAGATGGACCTGTATGTAGAGAGGAATTATGATGATGATGATGATGATGATGATGATGAAGTCCTCACACTAAAGAATATATGTCGTTGCTGTACAATGTATGGATAGAAAACTATTTATCAAAAAGTAATGATGGTTTCTCATATTATATTAAGAAGAAAACATTATAGTATAGTAATGTTAAGGGATCTATTGATGGGGATGTGACGTCTAGTCACAAGGTGGAGCTACACAACAACAGTTCCTCCACCACACTGACGAAGCAAACTGCTTCAGTTACCTCTGAAGCTCTCGCAGCGGACAAACTTTGAACCTGTGATGACTTACAACTGAGTCAGAACTTAGACAAGTACATGACAGTATATAATGAAATGTATGTCTACCTAATAAACACTTAATAAAATAATACACTGATATTCACTTAGCCCTGCGCTAGACTGTCCAGGGTGCACTCCGCCTCTCACCCAAAGGGAGCTGGGATAGGCTCCAGCACTCCAGTGACCCTTTCAAGGACAAGCGGTTAAGATAATGGATGGATGTTCACCCATGCTGGAATTTAAGAAAGGCTGGCATGCTAATGTGGGATGAGGGGGGATGATAAAAAAAAAAACATCAGAAAAGAAAAAGACAAGAAATAGAATATAAGAGCCATTTAAAATCTTTTTTTTCTAAAGCCCGTCAATTTAAAAGTCAGTGCAAAACCATTTATGGCTTATGACTTGAAAAGCTGATATTTTGCTTAAGAGAACGATACAGAATATAGTGAAAAACCAGCGAGTTAATGACCCATGGATCACTTTCTTTACTACCTTATAATTCAGTCGTTTGTAATGACTCGTAGCAATTTCTTATAGTACTTTAATAAACCAGTGAAACCTACAGTGACATTCAAGCGACATTAACAAATATAAAAAAAAGTCAAAACATAACACATAAGAATACATGAGAGTGTGTGTGTGGTCAGAGCTGTGTGAGCACAGTGATATATGCAATAATCTGCAGACGGGTACGGCCCAATCACACAAAATAAAAAGATTACCATGCTATGCTGTGTGATTATGAGAGTGTGTGCCAGAGATAGAGAAGCAAAAGAAAGAAAGACAGAGTGGAGAAAGCCAGACAGACGCAGACTGGGTGCAGAACAGAGATAGTAATGGGCCTCATTACTAAAAAATGGGACAAGCGTTCGACTGAATCCCTGCATGCACAGTTCTGCAAAAGTATTCTCCTGGTACAATGAAAGGCTTTCTGTGCAGAAGAAAATTTAGGCCAGTATCCTTGACTTCTAAGTACTTTCAAAAAAGACTTTGCTCAATAACTAATTCTTGAGCCACACTAAAGCAGGTCCCCATACTTCTGTCTGTACTTGAATTATAAAAGGAGGTCTCCAGGTGTGCCTGTCTCCTTGACTAATGCCTTATGAGGTAATCAGCTTCAAAAATAGAGACTGATATATATTCCAACAAGATTCTGAATAAACTACCACACAATCACATGAAGTGACATAAAGCATGGCTAAAATTACTCTCAATTTAAGCTTGACTGCATTTAAATTCTGTTCAGAGACCAAAAAAAGGGGAAGCTGGCGTGGGTTCAACCAAAATCCAAAGCACGAAAAAGGGGTTATAAAAACGTCTTCTTCTTCTTTGACCAATACTGCTTCAGTTTCATGGTTTTCAACAACAATCATTATTACTTTCTCATCATTATTATTATTTTGAAAGACTGAGAGTAAGTGTGTGTTTCTAAAACTGTGAACAGACTGACAGCATCAGGACAATGTGGGAGGCACACGTGGGTGTTTTTTGTGTATGTGTGTGAGGTTTGTGACGTAGAGCCAGATCCACACAGACAGAATCCGGGCGTAGTTACCTGAGCAGGTGTGATGTGTGTGTGAGTGACGTATCCGTGAACGTGTTGAATCTGAGACAGCTGCCGCTCCGCCACCTGGACCAGCTCCGCCCCCCGCAGGTCACAGTGGCGACCGAGAGAGCCGCCCCTCCCTAGTGATCGTTCCCTTTCTCTCTCCATAGTCCCATAGCCCATTCCCTCTCTCCTCCAGGTCCCTCTCTCCCTCCCCAGGGTGCCGCCGTCCCTCCCGAGGGTGCCTCCGTCTCTCCCCAGGGTTCCTCCGTCTCTCCCCAGGGTTCCTCCGTCCCTCCCCAGGGTTCCTTCGTCTCTCCCCAGGGTTCCTCCGTCCCTCCCCAGGGTCCCCCCGTCCCTCCCCAGGGTTCCTCCTTCTCTTAGCTCTCTGGCTACTCCCATTGGGTGCTGTTGACAGAGGTGTTGGTGGAGTTTCGGGGCACCTGGCGATGCCCCTTCTTCTTCTTGATACCGATACTTCTACAGTGAGAAGGTAGAAGAAAAAAGGAGGAGGAGGCGAGGAGAGGAAGCCATATGGAAATTCAAAGAAAGGCAGGTAAGGGAAAAGAAAACAGAGAGGCAGGAAGATAGGGAGAAAGACAAGGTACAGGAAGGTAGGCGGAAGGCAGGAAGAAAAAACAAAAGCCACAGAAGAAGTGAGAGGTTAGTTTATAGACAAGTAAAGGAGCAGAAAACATTGAGTGAAGCTGAAAAAGAAAAAGTATTTAGTGCAAAACTGCAAAGAACCAGCATGAAAGAGTATAGCATAGAGTGTGTGTTTGCTTGTTCATGGGTAATGAGGAGTTGTTATAGTACAGTTTGTGTGTGTGAGCACACTGAGCAGTCCAGGTGTACACCCAGCGTGGCGGTAATTGTTTCCTGTATTGTACATAGCTGAATGCACAGACACACGCATACATAAGAAATACACAAATCCTGGACTTGAAACAGAAGTTTTTAGGCACAAACAAGATGCTTAACTGAACGAGGACAGTGAGTGCGAGATAAGTCTGCCATAGGGACTCGCTGTTTCCCTCTGCCTCAGCTTCGTCTCATCACGCCTCCTTCCCCCTTCACATCCACAACTCTTGCTAAGTTGTTTCCATTTACTCTTTATTTCGTCTCCTTCATCTCATTCCCACACACTTCCCTTTCTGCTTTACTGGACAGAGTACAGTGGAGAGAGTCAGTGAAGCTGAAGCAGGGGGGGGATGACCAGTGCTTAGCCAGTTTGGAGTCTATGACACTGCGGTTTACATGGTGTGCAACTTAGGCGGCTTAGCAGCAGGGAGGACAGCCTGGATGTACAGGGACAATCACAGATGAGGGGAATCCAAGTAAAATGCTTTATCCCTCATAATTTCTTTCTTTTAAATCCAAACCAGTCAGGAAAAGGAGACACAGATAAAGAAAAGTGGATGTTTTGGAGTATTTTTAAGCTTCAAGGCAAATGGGGTGGATCTTCTGATCATACCTACAGCGAGATAACGGCGTAATTACAGCTCAAGCACAGGCAACCAATAAATCATCTAAGCACTCATTCATTAAATTTCAGGTATTAGATTCACAACTTGAGCCTCGCCCAGGGTTAAAGGAAAGCGAGAATGTGCACTGCGTGAAAAGCCAATTTCAAGGATCTGTGGCACTCGCCTGCTATGAGTATTTGGCTGCAATCAGCACGTCAGTCTCATTGTAACACAGCTGAACACACGCTCATTTAAGAGGCTTTTTACATCCTAATCTCTACGAGTATAGAAGTGCAGTCAAAGATGGAGTAAAAATGGACATAAATGCACCTCGCAGCTTGGAGAAGACACAGATCCCTCCCTGCAGATAACAAGACTTCTCTGAGTCTGTGTGTGTGTTTATTAACCAAAACCCTGTTTTTAAAATCACACTTTAGTTGATAATAGTGAAATTATAGCTGGCCTTAGGTCAGGGGTTCAGATAAAAGTCAAGATTAGACATGTTGCTCTAATAGTTAGGGTGAGTTTACAGAGAATACATGTTAATAAATGTGCTAATATACTTTAAATTACACAAGTGATTTATCACACAGCTCCCTCTGTGTCTCCACATCAGTGACTACACAGCCCACAGTCTTAATTAAACTTCTTTCCCATGAGGCGGATTTAGACATTTTGTGCAACAACTTACTGTTGTTGGTATTTCTCTTCTTATGAGTTACAAACTTTAATTATCCTAGATTCAAAAGACTTAACATCAGTTGACTAAACACTACTTTAAAAGCAACTCACTGACAGCAAGCGCAGCGGCTGACAAAAACAGTGAAGCACTGTCATTATGTTTGACCTTACACTGCAGCCGACTGTCATCGTGGTCAGCAACAAGATGCAAAACCTATTCTAGAAATGTGGATTTGGGGCAGGGAGGGGGCGGCTGTTTTACACAGGAGGGCCCTTCTCTGCAGAACAGTATCAGCTAATGCCCATGAATTCAAACGGACATGGCTGTGTCTGCTCTCCCCCTTGCTTCTCCTGCTGCATGCTTTAACCTCATTTACACCACGACTGGGACTAAACACTGCTCAAACTGTTCTGAACCCAATTCATGAAGTTCAGTGCATTTCGTCCCCGTCTGCTCTTTTCATTCACTGTCAACTTGCTAATTAGTCAGAATGCCTCAGAATAATCTTGCAAGCAGCGGTTGAACAGCCAGGCACTAAGACCCTGAAGAGACACTGGCTCACACTGTTGTCACAACACTGCTGCTACTGCCCTCTGCACTCACACAGACACAGACACATACAGCATTAATCCTATATTCTGTGTTTAACTTTCACATCATACAAGAAACCTCTGAATGAAGTAATGCGTGGCTGAGCAGAGACACCAAATATGACTGTTTTAACATCAGAGTGTGTGTGTGTGTGTGTGTGTGTGTGTGTGTGTGTGTGTTTTTCTGCTTGCCTAGCAAGGCCGGAGCGTGCCTAATCAGGACTGCGCCTGCAGATAGCCTGCTGAACACAAACGCGCAGACACAGAAGATGCCGAAATGCACGCGTGCACACTGTGGCTGTCATGTGTTAGTGTGTCAGCCAGGCTTGCATAGCCAAAGAAACGTGACTAGATTGGGAGCAGATTCAGCCTCCTAGTATACGTCTATGTGTTAGCTTGTATTTGTGTGAGTGTGCGTCAGAGTAAAGCCAGGCGTTAGTCACGCTTGGTGAGATATGAAAGAGCAGGGGATCCTCTGCCGTAAGGGACTTCTCGCTCGCACACACACGTGCCGTCGTCTTTCCCTCGTTTTCTTTCCATTCTTTCCGTTTCTCACATCACTCTGCATCTCTCATGCGTTGCTGGCGAGCTCAAAAGTACATCAGATGAGAAACAGCTGATGACCAGATTCATTTAGCAACAATGACAACATGACAGTAATAAATACAAATGATAAATGATAATATCAGCTTATCTAATCTTTAAATCAATGGAGAGATTTGCAGATTTAATGACTTTTCACAGCTTCTAACAGTATAAGAATGTGTGGGTCTGTCTGCACTATCAACACACTTTCTTTTCCATCTACAGAATAATGCATCTGTTTGAGAAAACAATATCTTATTCTGAAATATTTATTTTTTCTCCGTTATGTTTCATTTATTAAACCCTCTAGTCTCTGAACTGAGAGTCATACTTCAGGTTCAGGATTTCAGCCTTTAAATTGTTGTAAGTCAAAATAAACCGACTTGAGCAAAAATAGAGGAAGAGATTCATCTATTTTGAATGTGTTGAAATGTCTGACCTAGTTATAGTGTGTTTGATTTATCTTCTCAGGCACTTAAACAGCCTCAGAAATGGACACATTGCTGGCTCGGTAAAATTAATGTTGTCCACCCTCATGTATTTAAAATGTACTCTCCTCTGCACTCTGTGCAATGTACTGTCTGCGGTCCTCTGTTATGCTTGTACAGCATCTTAAGTTTACGTGTGACTTTCTGTCAGTGTCAGTGCTCAGATTTTACCAGTTGTGATTCAGTTTGGTGATGAAAGTATGTGAACCTGTTATGTGTTGTCAGTTCTCCATGAACTACAATAAAACACTAAGCATGGAAAGATGTAGAGTCAAGAGTCAACAAGTGTCTTTTAACTTAAAATTGTTATCTATATCTTATCTTATATATCTTATTGTTCTAAAATACTGATAATTATTATCATTATTAAACAGCTCTTTATTGTTACAGTCTTGTAGTACAAAGATAAGACTGCGGGAAAACGGTAACTGGAACGGCACAAATGTCAAGGTACAGCTAAAAGTCACCTAATTAGGCATATACAGGTGAAAGTTAATCAAGGTTACTACTGCATTTGAATGCTGTCTTTTCAACACACAGTCCACACACAAATGCTGAAATGATTGATGGTAGGTGACCAACATAAACGTCTCCCAAATGTCTCCTCCACTGTGACTGTGGTTTTTATTACGCTCACGACATGGCCGGTCATTAGCCTCTCCAGTTCTACTTCTACAGGACAAAACTATTGTGTCACACTCACGCGTCGACTCTCTTTCTTTCTCTATAGCTCCAGTAGAGCAATTGTCTCTGGGCCTGCCTCTGACAGGCTGACATGATGAGGTGATCGAATGGGACAGAAGTGAAGTCCATAAAGTTTATTATAGCCTAACTGCTGAACTCGACAACAAAACACCCACGCGCGCACGCGCACACACATGCGCACACACATGCGCACACACACACAGTCCAATAGTATCTTCTTATATGACAGTACTGTATATGAACACCCCCCGCTCCATATCAAGGTTTCTACATTCAAATAATACTAAAATAAAAGATCTCATGTTTGACAAAACTGTTAATGTTTTCTTTTCTTTGCTCTGTGTCCCTCACTTACTTTCTCTAGTTCATAATTGTTTTTTACTGCTATGTGGATGAGTTCATAAAGCTATTTATGAAGCCATTTTTGGGTTAGATGTGTGTTCAGTGAATACAGCACAGTGTACTAACAGCGCTTCCACATCAAGGGCACAGTTCCTTTAATATTTTATGATTTTCCACACAACTGTTTTTTTACTTTGCAAGACTTTGACTGTCAATTGTAGCCGAAGCTTGTTCGCCAATTACCATGTGCTGATGTCGTTTAATTATTCCATGGAGCTAAGAGCTTAACATGTCCAAGTGTGGAGCAGTAGGGTGCAGAAAAGTCCTATTTTTAATGAATTAGTTTTATTTCATTTATAAAACATGCAGCACCAAAGACCCATCCCTTCATTTCCTAGGTGATATGATACTCCCCCACAGTGCTATAAGGTTAACACAGACCTAGTGTCTATATAATTCAAAACACTTGGATTGTAGAGAGAAAGGTGGAGCACCAAACCAAACACACTAACAAGCAACCTGTGAACACAAAATCCCCAACAAGCAAGTCCGAGATCTTCTATTCGAGTCACTGCACCACTGTGCTGCCATCTGCTGTGCTAACTTGCATATAAAAATAAATACATACGAAGAAACAGTGTTGACTATTGGCTGTCAGGGTGTATGGCCGTCTGTCTCTGTGACAGACTGGTGACCTGTCCAGGGTGTACCTTCCCCTCACCAACTGGGATAGGCTCCAGCACTTGAGACCCTTGAGAGTACAAGCGATTAGGATAATGGACAGATGAATACTGGCTGTGGTTCAGGACACTGCTAAATAGGAACAACTACAGCGTGCTCTCAACTTACAAGGACAAGGGGATTCATCGATAATAAGAACAAATCTGGGGTTTGAGAAAATGTCATGATCTGGACATAAACTTTGTTAGGACTAGAAACAAATTTAGAGAAGAAACTTAGCTGCATAATGGTGAATGAGACCCATTGCTTTTATTTCATAACCTGCAGTTTTATTGTTTTCATTTGCTCTTAACCACCTTTAATTTCCATGAAAAACTATACTCTCCCCACTGTCCACATCTGTGCAGCAGCAGACAGCGAACAGACAAAGTTTTCAAACATATAATTACGTGTAGACGTGTATTTACAAGTCGCTTTTCTTCTGCCCCCAAGGAGATAAAAACTGGATTAAATTAGAGATGAACCGATGGTTCGGCTGGAGATCGTAATGGGTTGGTGTTTAGCGTGATCGACTGTAATCACCGTAGGTCTGACATAACCTACTCTGTGCTGATCATTCACAAGCCTGATCATCGTGCGCCACGTTCATCATTCTTGGTCGAGCTTAGCCATATTTCAGGCTCCTTTTCCTTTTTTTCCTTTTCATTCAGTGCCTTGGATTTTTTGGTTTCTAATATCTGTTGCACCTGTATCCATCTGGAAAAACACAAATACTGCACTTAATCTTTACTTGGAGGTTTGTCCAGTAATCTGGAAGACTTTTACTTTGGGATTTGTTTAACTAATAGTAAAAGAAAGAAGAAAAATGTAAAAGTTATTTAAAGGTATAAATTTTTTCTTACAAATTTTTCATTAAAAAAAAGTTACAAAAAATGTTGCCAATCATAGTCCAAAGATTAGAACATCTGAATCTGAAATTTTCAATCTCTAAATTCAATATATGACATATATATATTATTTGCAATTACATTTTCTTACGTTTTTAAAAGAGCTGCAACTTTAAGAGCTGAAGTAAAAGCACTGAAGATACAGTAACAGAAGGAAGAGGGCACAGATTGAGGATGCTGCTGGTAAACTGTCTGTAGAGTTTGGAATATTTCTCTCTCTTTTACTAACTCTCTAATAACACACACAGCTACTGTTTCTCTCTCTCTCTCTCTCTCTCATTCTCCTGCCGGCTACTAACTCTCACCCAGAGTCACCTTTCCTTCTCTCTCTCAGCAGTTTGCCTTAGCCAGTCTCTCTCTCTCTCACTGTCCATTACTTTACCTCTGCCCCCCCTGCATCTCTCTCTTGGCCTCACACACAAACACACAAAGCTCTCCACCTACCTTGCATCCAAACATCAAAGATATGGTGTTGTTGGTGCATGCTACTTTGCAGTGGCACAACATGTGGCTAACGTTAGCTAGCTGGTCCCACGCTGGGGGGGCATCCTAGCTTTCATGCACACATTATGCACTTACACACATCCACACGCACACATGCACATGCATGCGTTCTATCAACCGCGCTCCATGCCATTCCAGAATCCCAAACTCCAGCGGCCCCGCCGCCCCCTCTGCCCCCCGCCGCCTGGCTACAGTTCTCAGCTGTGGCAGGCCGGCGTCCTGTCCCTCACAATCTTCATTGCTCTCATCTTCATCATCATCTTCCCCAGTGTAATCCTCATAGCTGGTCAGGATGCAAGGAGCGACATGGTCACTGTGCGTCAGTGCGTGTGTGCGTACGTATATGTGTGTGTGTGTCACAATGGGTTAGCATGTGTGTGTGTGTGTGTGTGTTCAGTGTGTTATTGTTGTCAGCATGTGTGAGCTAGTCTGTCTGTGTGTGTTCATGAATTATTGTGCGCATGCATGTGAGTGAGTGTGTGTATGTGTCAGTAGGGATGTGGTCTCTGTTGTCCTCCTCTGCAGCAGCAGTCCACGTCGTCTATCTCTACCTTCTCTATCTGTATGAGCATTTGCCTCTCTCGTTCTATTGCTTCCCCTTCTCTCTCTCTCTCTCTCTCTCTCTCTCTGTGTCTCTCTTGCTTTCACTCTATTTGTGTCTACCCCTCTCTCTCGCTCCATGGCTTGCTCACTTTCCCTCGGTTTGCTCCACTGCCTCTCTTGGCCCGCCTCTCAACAGCAAGATCAATGATAGACAGAAAGAAAGAAAGAGAAAGAGGAGAGACCTGCACACTGAGGTTGAGGGAGTACTAAAAAAATGTTCTCTCTCTCTCTCTCTCTCTCTCTCTCTCTCTCTATAATGTCCCCGTCTCTCTCTCTCTCTCTCTCTCTCTCTCTCTGTTTTCACCTGTCTTTTTTCCACTTTGCTGCTTTGTATGTACAACACACACACAAAGAGGAGGGGGGATAAGGGTACAGTATTATACGGGCTAGTGAAGATTGAATTGACCATATATTACATTGGTGGAGAGAGAGGGGTAGAGAGACATAAAAAGTGGATGAGTGAAGCAGAGACAATGTTGTTACATCACACAGAGTCACAAGCGATAATCTCCCAAACACACGCACACACACACAGACTTTACTGGGGTGACTTGTTCAATTGACATTTAAACACAGCACAGTTGTTGTGCTGGCAGCAGAACAGAAACTTTGGCATTGAACCATGGCAAACCACAGGTGACTGGGATGCTGAACCACCAATAACGTGAAGGAAACAATATGTAAAAACCAAAAACAATCAATCAAAAACAATCAATCAAAAAAAACCTTCACGTATCTTTCTCAAACACAAAGAATCTGAGATTCTTGATAAAATGTTGGTGCAAGCAGACATTCATCAAAAAGTTTGTATTAGAAGAGCACAAAGAGCTTTGATGTGAGGAGACTCGGATGAGTCTTGAAACGTATCTCCCCCTGAAAAACCTGTCCAGATGAACAGAATCAACTGTCTAGGATTTCCTTACTTGGATTATTGAGCATGCATTGAGACTGTTGGTGGGTGTGTTATAAAGGCACCAGTAAGACATGATAAGGAATTCAGGAAGTCCCGTTTGAGTAACACATTTGAACACACACAAAGTGCTACAGTTTACAATATTCAGACAGCTCTGGGAACACATCATGAGGGGACGTTATTATACAGTCTTTACCTGCAATGATTGCTGTTAAAGGTTACAAAATCATCTACCAGGAATGTTTACCTGCGGGTATTTCTTTAGGCACCGCAGCGTCTTGTGTGATGTTGCAGCACTGCAGTGAAAGCTGAGTCAGGTTCAACTTTTTTGCTGGACAACCTTGCATTTTTTATTTTTCTGGAGCCCTATGTGTTGGCACCCCTGCTGCGTCAACTGACAGCCTGATTAAAATAAATGAGAGGCCTGTGTTTTTCTTGATAATGACCTTAGTCGTAGATTATTGCCAGGACGCTGTCTGTGTATCCAGTTATTATTTGTCTGCAAAACCATCTTCTTAACAGTAGCTAACAAGCACTTTACCCATATGACCAAACTAATTTCACATGTGAATTATGCTACACAATTACTCAACATAACAATTAAAATGAAAATGATGTCACATAACACAAGCTGTTTCAGCTTTTTTATGAATACAGTGTAAAGGGAAATGTAATCGACTTATATAAATACTTAAAACAACTCCCATTCACAAGTTTGATTTGGCTTCTTCTTATATTAGATACTATACAACAACTTCCAAACTAGTTGGGTGACATTCTTGACATGAAAGTCCCTTAAATAATGACTATGAAATCTCCGAAACTAAAGACGAGATCTTTAAACTGCAGTCTAAAACCCAAAAAAGAACAGGAGATGAGCAGAGGGGATTTATGAGAGATAAAGGGCAGAGGAAGTCAAACAAGTCAAAGCACACTCTTCGACTAAGACTCTTGATGCTGACGGCTGGGCCATCTGGACCATCACGCACACGCAGATACACAGTCACAAACACGCACAGTAGTATCTCTGTGGTCGTGTCTGTCTTCTCACCTCGACTGCAAAACAAACAACGCAGCATGACACAGAAGAAGACGGGGACAGGGAAACAATGTGTGTGAGAAAGCAGAGGATGAGGCGACGGAAACAAGAAACCAGGGTGATTTTGAGGTCACTCGCTGGAAATACACAGAAAAATACAAGCAAAATGGAAAAGAGAGAGAGAAGCTGATATAATCAAAAGTAAAATTATAAGTTTACCGATAAAGTAATTAATCCTAAGCGCAAGATTGTGCCTCGAGTTACATTTAAAGCTGGTTATCAGTAATGAAAAACTAAAATTTACGAGATAAAAGATTCAAGCTTGAAGGAGCCAATTACGTTCAGAAGTTGATGCAGGTAGACAACTCATAAATAATGCAATGACAAGAAAGGTTCCTCTGAGCTCAGCAGGGACTTTCGGGAGGGGGGGGGGGGACTCTTGAGCAGAACTTACGAAGCAATTTACACATTTGCAACTTTGTGTGTGTGTTATGTGTAACGCATTAACTACATTCATTAAAACTAGACATTGTAACTTTAAATCTCTTTGCATACCAAACTGTGAGAAACTGTTCTTTATTTATGCGTAAAAGGAAACAGTTTCATGGAAAGAACTGTAAGCATTCGTCTTCATTACTCAGTTGTTGTAAATTAAAAAATCCCTCTATATTGGAGTCATAGTCTTTCTGCACTGATGTTCTAGTCTTATTGAAGTTTTTACGCTGATCATCCCAGAAATCACTTTTCAAACACTTGGATCAACTTAACCCTAGCATGTGCTGAAGCGAGAATGTCTTTGTCTTTTTGAGTGTTTTAAAAATGGTTCTAGAAATGTTCTTCCAAAGTTCTGCACAGAAGTGTTTAGAGGAGTAGATGTACGAGCCGTCGTGAAGTGTATTCTGGTTAACGTGGCAAAAACAGACGAGTATTTAGATCTGGATTTGGACACCAACCTTTCTGACATGGATTTTACATACAAACCACATTATTTTTAAAGCGTCAGCTTTGGGTCAATTGTCTTGGCTTGTATGAAATGCTAGCTCCCTGTGTTTGGCAAGAAACAGATGGACACCCTGCTGATGTGTGTCCATACTCGTGTACACACACACACACACAAACACACAAAGCATGCATACATCTGGCATAGCCACAGGCATTCTGGCTCATATGGCTCATAAAATGCCATAATGCGGGTGTAATGATAGCATGCAACATCATATTATAGACATATTAGACAAGAAATTACTGAAGGACAGAAAGACAAGGAAAGAATATGAGAAAGAAATTGGCAACAGAAGATAAAACAGAAAGTAATGAATGAGAGACAAATGGCAGAGACAGAAAGACAAACAGAGGGGGAGAGATAGAGGATGCTACCTCACGAGCCTAGCAGGCATGCACTACATGTTAACATTAGTAGGTCAGCCAGCACAGAAATAACTACGCCACGCGTATGTGTGTGGAAGCCTCATGCACTCCCGTCATAGCCAATCATTGTGGATTCTCCTTCCGACACACTAACGAATCAAAAAAGACTCCATACATCAGCATTTCAAACATAGTCACATGGTGAGCTTTTACCAGCTGTCTCCAGTTTCCACATGAGTGAATTGTCCTCTGTATGTTTATCTCTTCCTCTCTCTTTTACACGCTGCACGAGAACATACTGACTGCTGCTGAAACTACTAACAAACATCAACTACGCAGCAGAAAAAGCTGTTTTCTGCCATTGATGGGCTGTGATTTGTTGAATAGGTTTCTACAGTTATCAGTAGATAAATAGCAAAGGTGGAGGTGTCAACTACAATTTGAGCAACCGTCATGCTGTTGTGTTTGTCATACATACAGTGCCACTATGTGGTAAAACACAGGTACAGCAGCATGTGAATTAAGGCCTCTGTGTGTTTATGTAAATATTTCTTTTAAAAACAGTTGTTTTCAGCTACAATAGTCATTTACAATATGAACAGTGTCTACACATTCATTCTGATCAATTTGATGTTATGAAATCTGCTTTTCTTTCACAATCATGGTCATTTCTATGTGTGTTCAAACCTTTGACTGGTAGTGTTTGTGGTACAGCAGTAACACGCTGCACAATCTCTGTGTGTAGTATAGCATGTTTCTTGACTGTATAATGAAAAATAACCAGAGTACTGTTGAAGCCTTATGTGAAAAAAACACATTTTATCAGCAATTATTTGGTCCCAAACAGTGGAAGTGTCAACACGTTATACAGCTGTTGCTTTTACACTACTACAGTACAATATGTCAAAGGTCATGGGTCCACAAAAGTCATTATGACTCTAGGCTTTTTCATTTTCTCCTGCAAAATAAATAATCATCAAGACTGAATTTAAATAAACCTGATTACCTTGTTGTTGCAGTATGTGTTTATATGTAGGTTAGTTGCTTTGTGTAAGTGTGTGTCTATGTGTTTACCATCAGATTAGTCATCTGCTTAATGGGATTAGCTGTCCTGGCTGCAGTCAGGCATGACATGGGCTGAGCAATTTCATGTTAGCCTGTTAGCCCGACTAAGACAATATACTGCTGCAAAAGTACTATGCCAACAAATGAGTAACCAAACAGGAGGAGTTTACACAGCCAACAACTTCCTGTTCTTCTGAACACGCCTCCTGTCGTAAAAAAATAAATGGGTTCTCTGAACTCTCTGTCATCTTTTCCTATGTTTGGAACATTGTTCACTCACAAATTACTACTGCTCTCCTTCATAAAAGTATGTAGCTACAGTGTTGGCACCATGCTTGCATCCATTTTCAGCCAGGTGATTTACTTTTTCAAGACAAGCTCTGCTCAATCCTTGCCCCCAGAGCTGACCCTGGTAACCAGCCAAATTGAGCTGATTGTAGCTGAGGTCTGGAGCCTGAAAGGAAAATGTGAGCTGGCTCTCGCCCATGTATGGCTTACGGATTTGGCTTGGTTTCAGGGATGTGGACTTGGACAGATTCGAGCTAGGAAACAGCTCCAGTTAACAGCACACTAGCTAGCTTTGGGGCAGTTTCAGTGACTAATGGCTTTTCCCTCCATTAGAAAGTGTTAGACATCAGTGCAGTTATATTCAGTTACTGGAACAACCACTGACATCAAATTGCGTGATGACTTGGATTTTATAATTTAAAAAATAACAGCCAAAGAGAAGTAAATGACTGGGTAGCATAGCAACTACTTATTAACCAACAGCTATCACTAATGTTAAAGCCATAACCTCTGACCCTGGACTAATTCCTCTTAATTACTCAGCTCCTCTTGGACGTCAGCCAACCTCCGTGACTCCTAGCACCTCTGATACAGTGCTGTGCAACCACAAAAAGATCAGAGACTGGGCCACAGTGTTTCAGAAGGATCATGGGACATGGGTCACTTATATATTTAAATACAGATACTGTGTAAACACACCCATTTAAAACCAGAACATAAATTGTATGTTTATGTTCTGGTTATGTTACATAAATTATATTAATTCAATTCAATTCAGCTTTATCTATTTAGCACCAATTCACAACACAGGTCATCTCAGGGCACTATATATTACTACACTATATAAATATACTGAAAAAGTATTTACAGTATGCACAGATAATAGCTTGACGGTTGGTACTATAGCTGACCCTTGTTACTTTCGGCCTTAACAATAAGACTCAGACTATTTAGTGAAAGAGCCACACAGCGAACACAGCAGGAAGACTGTAAAGTTACATTACACTGACTGTGGATGCAGAGCTGTGGCGGTCCATCTTCTCATGTAGCCACCCAGTTGGCGACCCAGTAGGTGCCAGCACACCTACGATCCTTGTCAAAGTCTTCACAACAGGTGAGGAACCTACAGCGCTGAGAGGATGTTTAACGTTTTTCTGAGGATCTAATGAAGTGAGTTAACCTGTTACACTAGTTCTACATTGCTGTCTTAGTCTTAACTGCAGATGCAAAGCCCAGGGCACAGCGGAACTACAGCTGGTTGGGAAGTTCTTTCCACTTTCTATTCTCCTCTAGTCTCTGTTGATTAATTCCTCAGCTGTGACCCCCCCCTCCTCACAGTTACATCACAATGCCAGCTGGACAGTTGCACAGATGGATGGATCCATGGAATGATGCGCCATGGAGTTTTCCAGCAAAAACAAGTAAAATATCTCCCCAAAGCTGGGAACGCAAGGCACTCACAAACTTGACTCTTGTCTCATTCAGTCTATAAGTGTCCCTCGCTCATTTTTCCCCTTCTTTCTTCCTCGTTGTCCATCCTAAAATAGCTACCCCTCTGTGAAGTCTATTAGCAGCCTAAGGTAAGCCTCTTAAGAGCGACTCTTGCTCTTCTCTGACTCTAGAGTTAAAGTAAGTAAGACCAAACAGCAATCACTCACTAATAAAAACAGGGTGGATTTAAGACTGGATATATCATAGAGATAAAGAGCACTGGATGAGATAGAGAGGAGAATACCTGACAGCAATCTCTGCTGAATGTGTACATTCAGCTGTTCAGTAGCAGCGCAAACTAGTTCCTATAATAAGAAACAAGATGACAAAGTTTCTCTCTTTATAATTTTCCCCTGTTAAAGGGTTTTTTGAGGAGTTTTTCGTTATCATGGATCCAGGGTCTAGGGCTCGTTGTGGGGTATAGACTGTAAGTCCACCAGGTAGTAAGTTTAAATTTGCAGTATTGATCAATTTGATTTTCTGCTGATGTGAACAGCACTGTGACAAAGTTATGTAAAGTGAAAAGTGATACATAAATAAAATGATTTTAAAGCGCATCATTTTGCGTTGCCCACATCTCCAGAAACCTCATTTACTCAGGCCTGACAATGCTTTGTTTAGTTTATGAATATTGCTTATCGGCTGGATCCATGTTCCTTTTGTAGTTGTTACACATAACATTTTCTAGCAGACATCCAACAGCCCTGAGCTAAGGAAACACCCTCTGTTTTTTAATCCAATACCTTAATAAGATAAACGAGATTAACCAGATGAATGTGAGACAGAATCCCGGTAGTGTGTTTGTATATCTGCCAAGTGCTGCAGACTTACTTGAATGTGTCTGTGTGTGTCACAGTCCTTTTGCACTCTCTGATTTAGTTTGACATTATTGTGCATGCGGCCTCTTAGCTCCCTTGTTGTAACGTAATCAGAATTTGTTTGGACATTTTGGCCAGAGCTTATAGAACTGCAAAGGTTTTTCATGTTTGGGAGGTTTTAATTTTCTGTCCAGTCTCAAAGACAGAATGTTTGCCAGCATAACAGGATATGTTCTTGCTGATATGAAGGTGGCAGTGTGACCTGGTGGCTTGTTTTTTTATGCAGCCCGTGTGGTTCTACCACCTATTTAAAGTCTAAGACAAATCCAGTAATCAAGACTGATCAAGATCAAGACTGATTTTAGGATTTAACCACACATTCAATGAGTTCTTCTATGTGCTTTGTTGATCCCCATGTAACGTCTGTATCTGTATGACACCATCTTCATTATCTCAGGACAAATACTGGATTTAAACTAGCAGGATTAGGTTGTAGTGGTCTACAGACTTATGACTGAACAGTACACACACACACACACACACACACACACACACACACATAGACAAACAGTAGCCCTAAATAGTTTAATTTCTGTAATATTAAACAGTGTCTGAAACATTCTTCCCCCCCATTATCTAAAGTCTGATGGCCGTGTTCAATAATGTCTGTAACCAATCAGTCAGACAAGCACACACACTTTATGTAGTGAATGGTCACATTTTGAAAGCCTTAGAAGACGGACTAAAAGTGTGAGCTGTGACGCCCACTCCACTCCATCCCTCTGAAGCTTTTCCACATATTCCACCTATATCCACAGGCACACTAGAATGTGATGGCGACCTTCTGACAGCAATGGGAAGATCTACTGGAATAAGTTGACTTTATTCTGGTGGGCTTGTCGCCCCACCTTCGATTGTGGCTGTTGGGAACTGCTCTGAGCCCCTTTGCACCTTGATCTGTTCTAATAAAAATACCTTTATCAGTATAATTCTCCATCCACCTGTTATTTATGCTTATGCTGTGCAGGATTGCTGGAGACTGTTCACTATCCCAACTCACACTGATTTAGCCGCTTTAAAACGGGCCATGCATTTCTGGGCATTCTGACATATGTGCATAAAATATGTGTTTCATTTCGCCAGCCAGGTTTTTAGCCAAGCATTCACTACTGCCTTGAGACCAGTCAGTCAACCAGTGTATCATCAGTTACCTACAGCCAGATAGCTCTTCTTTTGAAGTGTGTGTCCTATCAACCCAGTTTCCCGTCTCTCTGGGTGTCACATGCTGTCAGACCAACAGCCAAGCAACAGTTCGACATTCCCATCAGAGCTGCTTTACTGGGGCACTAATATATCGCCTCATTCACAAATTACCGTAACCCATCTGTGCAATAAGCTACCTTTCCCCAATCTAATGGATAATTATGAGCAGGTGCACTTAGATTCCCATCATTTACTGAGCCTATGGTTTATTGTGAAACGATTCACTTGGATTTGTTGAGTGGAATATTCCAAAGGACTGCTGGTCTCATGCTCACTATTCTATTAATAATAAATAATATTGATATCTTACTCCTCAGAAAAGTTATATCAGAAAACAAGTAATATTCAAAGCTTGGCATACTATTAACGCAAATAAATAATAAAACATAATTAAATGAATAACTGTAATGAATGAATGCCATCATGAGGTACACTAATCACAAAACCTTGATAATTAAGTTATTAGAAATTGTGATCCAAAGCTGCACATCCACATTGTCACACCATGTTCTCTCCTGTCATAATCCGTCTGTCCCCTCTGCTCTACTCTAACCTGTTCTCCTCCCATGTCTCACCTTAGTAGTGAGGATACAGATGCAGTCCATCCTCACCAGTCCCACTGGCAAACTTTCAACGAAACATCTTCCAGTTTCAACTTTCCCATTACGCCACTCAGCTTCTTGTTGGTGACATTCTTCAGCCGTCTTTCTGTCTCTGTCTCCCCCCTCACATCCTCCTCTTTCATCCCTCAATCACTCTCTCCACCCTCTTTCACATCCTCCCCACCTGTCCTTTCATCAGAGCAGCCAGAGAGTGGAGAGACGTCTCCACTAAAATAAAGGCTGACTCGGAAACATGGCAGCTGTCCTTGTTGCACCTCCACCCGCACACTTGTTTTCCAGCTGCTGTCTTCGCTTTATGGCAGCTGGTAGCCACATTTTGACCTCAACGATTTGGCTCAGAATATGTATCTGTGCACACAGCACACATACAAAAAAAAACTGACAGGCTAAAAAAGCGGAGACAGGCACATATATGCATACACATGAATGCACAGCCAAACACACACGCAGACATACTGTGTATACACAGACATAAGCACTCGCACAAGTACATATACTACACACACAACACTCCCTGCTGTTTTATTTTATCAGGTCAGTCTCTGTTTGGCAGGAGTGGGGGGTTAGACTGAGTGAACGGTAACAGCAGCATAGCAATGGATGCTCTACTTTCAACTTTGACTGTGGTTATTGGCAAAGTTAAAGCTCCACATGCACCCTGAAGCTTCACACAGAGATGAGACTTCATTCACCAAGGAAGCACTACAACATCACTACAGCTGAGGCTGGACTTTAGTAAATTACAATATATTATATGCTATAGATTCAATTCTGTAAGACCAGGAGACCAGAGAAAGTTTGTCATTTCCATAAAGACAACATGCACATACATACACCCAATACACTCTACTTGTGTCCAGCTCCACCCTCCTCTTACCCTTCACTCTTTGATGACTGCAGCCAAAAAACTTTGTGATGCTTAGCCACAAGTGTGTGTTAATAAAACAATTCAATAATGAATAATGGGCAACGCAATACGCTAAAAGCTTTTGGTTGATGTCTTTACTTTGATTTAAACTTAGACAAATGTTTTTTTTGCCTGACAAAAATGCCCTTTTTCCATAGCTGTATTTCCATATTCAAACTAAATTAACATCCACGTTTTCCAATGACTACTGTAATAATTAATAAAGCCAATGTGCCAATATGAAAGAGTGATTACCACAGTTGCCCCAGTAGTGGGCTAGATATTTCACGCAGGAGTTAGTGACACTACAAGGTGTAAATCTGAAGCAAAACAGCTGGAATGATACAAAACTATTCTATTTCTGTTTCAGCAGGATCAACAAGACAAAACCAGTTTTGCAGACCAGCATCTGCATTCATTCTGCTAACTCTACTTGACAATAAAATGTTACTGAGCTGAATTGATTCCCCTTGTCACATTATGTAATTCAATGTAAGCCAATGTCCAAACAGTCAGCCTGCAAAAATGATCAAATGACAAACTGGGCACTATCAGGAAGCAGAAACTAAATATGGTGTATAACTCCTAAAGAAAAGCATTTTGAGCTCAAAAAAATTATTTCAAATACCTAATCTTCGATTGTTATAGAGATAAAAACACAACACAATCATAACAGCATATGTATCTTTCAAGCACTTTTTAGCCAGTGCTGCAGACCCACAGAGTATCGATACAAACAACAAAAGAAATAGCTGATTGCTTATTGTGAGCATAACATCTGCAACCTGACCATATAAGACCAATCTCCAAACCTGACGGTTCTCCTAGGCATTAGCACATGATAGTGCATATTCTTAATTTCAAAATTGTTTCTCTTAAGAAAACAGTGTTCTTTTTATTCAAGTACTGCATAGCCCTACTGTTACCTGAAACTTGCCACCCCTAGAACTAAAATCACCCACTCGCCCTCCCCAGGACGCTTTATGCATTAAACTCTGTTGAGAGGATCTTTCAGGATGTTTGGGCACTAACAGAAAACAACCACAAAGGCCTTACCTTGTTGGGAGTCAGTGGTACTGAAGCTGACCTGGGGCTGGCTGGACCATTGCTGTGGCTGGGCGAAGTGACTTTTACTGGCCCAGGGCTGGTTGGACTAGGAACAGAAATCCGGGAGCAAGGCTATGTGAAGATTACTATGAAACTGTCAGTTACTTTTCTAACTGATAGGTATGACCTATACATGAATACACATTAGCAAAAAAAGCAAACATTATTTTTCCTCTTTCTTAAAATGGGCTTTGTGTTTTTAGGTAGAAATAGAAGAAATTAATTTGTTGGCATGAAAAGCATAATTACAGTACAACAAAATGTGCAGTGAAAGTGCACAGTGAAAATGGTGCCTTATAGTAACTCTAACTTCCTTAATGGTATGTTAAAGAGCACAACCTTTCATAGCACACTCTTTGATCAGACTTGTATTTTTTTGTTTTACACATATTTGATGTCATTTGCACATTTCTGCAGTGTTTGCCCTGAACTCCCCTGAGATAATTAATCAGTTAAAGCTATGTCATGTAAGCTTTTCTAATTGTTGAGAGGTGCTCGAATGAAGTCAGACTCACATAACAGCCTGTTTCTAGACATTCCTAACATTTTTTGGCAAGACTCTCTCTTCAACTCAATCAGAGAATTTAAATGATTTGGGCCCGATTACTACCGTCTGGTTTGCTAATGTAACCTATAAACAGTTAAAACGTATGCGTATGCTTATTTGTTGGACATACCTGAGATGAGGTTCTTTAGACAAAGGCCCTGGAGGACCAGTAGGGCTGTGGCTGCTTAAGGTAAATTTTCCTTGGTTGGGACTAGTAGGACTCATGGTGGAAGTGTCTTTGCCTAATCCCTGATCCTTGCTGCTTGAAAGAGATGTAGAGATTACTGGAGCGTCTGTGACTCTGTCAGGAACTGGACTGATGCTCGGAGTGGGGCCGGTGGGCGTGAGTTTGTCAGGTGTGGTCGGTGGTACAAGGCCTTTGATGGTGCTGGAGACTAGGGCAGAAACGGTCACCAGGTTGGTAGAGGAAGGAAGGTTTTGAGGCTTAGCAGAGGTAGTGGAGCTTTCTGAAGAAACACCAAAGTTGGTGGCAGTAAGTTGCGGCTTTGTTCCATTCAGCGATACTCCAGTAGTTGTTTTTATGGAGTCGCTGGGAGTTTCTACAGCATTCGCTGTGGCTCCGGGGGCTGGGGCAGCAAAGAGAGAAGAAGGCTTAGAAGTATCTGCTGCCAAAAGCTTTTCAGTTTTAGACTGGACAGGAGGAGGAGGAGCATGGTACTTGACCTTGGTTGAATGTGACTGAGTTGTACTGAACTCTGTTACTGGAGAAGATGGCTTTTTTGCAGGTATTCCAGATGGGATTGGAGGGGCAGGAGACTTGATCGATCTGGGTTTGGCAGTTAAGGGTTTTGGATGAGAAGGTCCTCCAGAAGCCTGGGGACTTAGGGGACCAGAAAAGACCTGTGGCTGTGGCAGATTACAGGAGGCAGGGATGTTCTGTGGGCCATCTGTCTGGTCCACTGTCTGGTCTACAGAATACTTGCTATCTGCAAGGACGGTCATCTCATAGTACTCCTGGATATCTGGAAGTAGAGAAGGAGTGATTATAGCCATGATAAATGAAATGTAAAAATAAACTTAATAATTAAAATAACTATTAACTAAACTAATTAATCAAAACAAAACTATTACAGCTTCTACAATGACACGCTGCTTTTTTGTTTTATGTCACTGTAAACTGAGTATCCAAATATTTTGGACAGTTCTCTTGACAAAACAAGGGTTTGACATTTCAAGATTATATCAATTTCATTTATTTTATGAATATAATGAATAATTAAATAAATAGCAATCAATCATTAATCAAACAGATTAGTTAGGGACCATGGAAATACAGCTGATACACTAATGACCTCTAGTGGCTGTATAGGGGTGCTGCTACCACAGTTATACACAACAGTAGTTCCTGAAGCATCCAAGGTAGTCTATAAAATACTCCACTGTTACTTCAAATTTCATGGGTAAGCACAGAGAACACATCAGAGTGACAACTAGGATCAAAGGTTTCCTCTCCACAAACATACACGGTTGTGAGTTCAACTCACACGTTTGATGCTCATAAAAGAGACCAGAAAGAGGAAGAAAAAGGGGTATTGTCACGTGGGAAGAAACAAGGGAATGCAGTTGAGGGAAGGTGTGTGAAATAAGCATAGGGAATTTAACATATAATATAATAATGACCATAACACAGACATCATAAATGTAAGTAATGAAAGTATCACACGGTCACCCCCATGGTCATAAAGTACATAGTATATTAATATATAACATAATACATGATAAAGTCCAGCAGGTGAGGTCAAGGATCAAAAAGAAAAAAAAACATTTATAAAAAAAGACAGCACTTTGTCAAGATAACACAAAGCAGAGGCAGTTTGGTTAAAGGTCAAAGTCACAATCAAAACAGGAACTGAGTCTCATGTTCGGTGAAAAGCACACACTCACATGTGCACACATGTATACAAACAATAGAGAGGAGTGTTGCTGTAAGAGCTGAAGTCATAGGTGTGGCAGAAAGCAGGTGGGACCAGAGCCAAGCATTAGTTTGTCATTGTGCACATAACCGAACAGACACGTGTCCTGTCTCTGGAGGAATCGACTCTACACATTCTAGGGATTTGTGCCTATTTTCTACAAAGGAGATGTTTTCTTTGACAAGCTATGTCCTGCTTCCATCTGTATGTTTTGATCTCAGTTTTCCGGTCCACAGTCATGCGATCACACTGTTCAAACATCTTGTAGACGTCGTAAGCAAACAGTGCTCTTATCATTCTCTTACGATTAGTCCAGCATTGTGTCTCCTCACCTACTAGCCCAGTGTCGGACAAAAACACAAACACGATCCTGTCTCCGAGCCTTCACACAGACACAAACATACAACATTCTTTCTGACTGAAATTACACTACTGCGTTGAATTTTAAGACGTCATATTTACCATACGCAAGAAACACACCACACTTAGCCTTTGCAACAATGAGTTTCTAAATTTGCTAAAGGTCAGCGAAACCCAAGCACAATAAATTGTGGTATGTTTCCCTTCATATTGTTTGTGCTTTATGTGCCAACATTTTGTCATGGGATCCAGACGACTCCATGAAAAGTGTCATAGTTACTACTCTAGATATATGTCAACTAACCTGCTTAGAAACTTGCATGGCTAGATACCATAGGCGTTTTGTGATTGAAAAGATCTAACACAGCTAAATGTGCTGTTTTAACATGGTTTTTGCACTTTGAGCAACAGAACCAACACTTCACCTACCTGCATATGTGAAATTAAGGCAGGTATTCTTACCAAGCAGAGCACTAAAAAGTTGACTCTGAAAGACATTGATGACTCTGTCCAGAGACTGCTGCAGCTGCTGGTCTTCCTCCAAAGGGCCCTGCTTGGTTGGGTTCTGGTTCTGTTGTCTTTGGTCTAGATTAGCCCGATACTGCTGAAGAAGCTCCAGAGCTCGCTGAGCATCTAAAAATAGCAAGATAATAATGAGGACCTTTACATCCCCGCAGCTGATCACAGAAAAGGAAACACAAAGTTGACATTCTTAAGTAGGCGGGAGATTAGTGTACATAAAAGCCTTTGTTTAATTACGAATTAATCGGGTTAAAAACACTGACCACTGACACAGGACTGGAGCTGACAGTCTTCATCGTGGTGCCTTTAATACAAAACTAAGAACTTTTCAGCATTTGGCATTAATGCTGATTTGCAAAAAGTTAAAAGTATAGTGTTTATTTTGTACTTTTACAAGGATGCAACCAGCTCAGCTCACTTCATGATAAATAGAACTGAAAAATGTTAAGGTTCTCTTAATTAAGGGGGAAGGTATTTGTGGGTCTTTGTGGCAGATCGTGTCACACTCCTACATTTGTTTGCATTTTATGGATTGTGGTACTATCAATTGCCATTACCATGTCATTTTTGTTCTGATGCGGGCATATGGGCAAAGCAAGCTGATGGTGTAAAGGAATGGGATGGGACTGCATTCCAGGATCTCAGGCACGAACAGCTGATTAAACCGGAAGCACCGACAGTTCACATCAAACTCAGAGGAAATGTGTCAACAATTACACATGCAAAGAACAATGCTGAGGCAAACAAAAGTCAAAATTATGATGACTTAATGATATTTACAATAGAAGGCAATACCCATATCATGAGATACATCTTCATAACGTATATTGCAAAACTAGTAAGGTCCTACTTTGTGAACATGTATGCCGAATATACTACAATGTCTGAATAATTAGTAGAAAACTCTTAGATTATTGATTGAGTTTGTATGCCAGTGAACAATCAAACTTTAAATTGCAGCAGTTTTAAAGAAGTTTCGTGTCCGAGCGTAATTCTGCTGTAGAGCGCGTCGCGGAGCAGACAAAGTGCTAAACACTGATTTGTTCGAAGTCGTTTCTATGTTAAACACGGGATATTCTGCAGTAATATAAATACGGACAGAAAACTACACAAATGCATTTGATTTACCTTTTTGTCGCACAGGCATGGTGACACGTACAGTCCTCTTCCCCGGGCTCTGTGTGTGTGTGTGTGTCGCTTTGACAGACTGTCTGTTATTACAGATGTGTGCGTCTATCCCGGGACAGCCTGCCTCTAAAGTGGGACACCAAACTACCACGACAGTTTGATATTTCAACCTGACTTTACGTCAAAAAGAAAGAAAGAAAACAATAAGTTGTTTTAAGTTTGAATAAAGCGTCACAGCAGCAGAAAAAAAAAGAAACTGTCAAACATGAAACGTTGACAGTCACAGCGTGGACTTAGACCCGGAGCTGCAGCGTTTCTCCTTCTCTTTCACTTTAATTCTTCCTCTGTCTCTCTTTGGTAAAACTGGTTCTCGGTTTCTTCATGCAGGTGACTCAAAACGTTGTCTGACCGGTTCTCGGGCGGCCCTGTGGGATGAACACGCACACACAGACACAATAACAATCCCCATAAGACACATATACTCACTTCAACAAACAATTGAAGCATGATTGAGAGGCTCTTCATAAGCAGCTTCTGTATGTTTGTGGCATTGTCATGTGCAACAGGGATAAAATTATGGCTAATTCCATGGTCTCTGTATCTACATCTAATCCGCTCAACTCTGAGTATGGAATTGGGTTTACAGATACTGATTGGACTCCCAGAGGTATCCACCCCTATGTCCTATGTCCTATGTTTTTACTGCTGTCACATTACTTGATGAAACTGGATGAAGAACTGTACAGACATGAAACTTGTCTAGTCTTACACTCCTGTACCTGTTTGAGGTGGCCCCTGCCCAGATGTGTAAAAAACAAACACAAAAAAGCACCACAATATAAAAAGCAAGTAAGGCATATAATTAAGTTATCACAGGTGTAATCCCACCAGATTTCCATGCAAGTACATCTCTGTGTGGGAATTTGGTGGTGTTGTAGGTAAACAGTAGTACAGTAGATTAAAGCTGCACTGCGCCAGGTTTGACCCCACCCCCTCAACCTGGATCAACCAGGGCCTTGTTTACCACAACACTACTTCTTAAAGGAACATACAGCATTCACCACAGTTTTTGCATTTAAAATTAAATATTAAATTAAATACTTTTATGATAGTTTTTGGTTGGTGAAATAGTTGGTACTACCAGTACTTCTGTAATTTAACAAAAACTCTCAAGCTACTCAATGCAACAACGCTAAAGCTGACAGCAAGCTAATGTGACTCCCTCAACCAGACCAAAAACTAGTGACTGATGCAAAATTTCACATATTTAGGAAGTTAGGGGTCCAGAGCAGGATGGAAGTAGATGTTGAAATCATACAGAGCAGGGTGTTGTAAGTGTGCAGATGCTTTTCTTACAACACGTAACCCTGAGTTAGCAAACACTGCAGCAGCCTTGACTCAATACGATAAACACCAATTTTTTTTGTAGTCTTTCTGCCACTCGGTGGTTTAAAAGACACACTGCAGAAGCAACAAAATCAATTGTTCAAAAACATCTCTAAATTTAGTACTAAATTTAATTTTTCACTTTCATTAGCAGCATCGGTTAGCATTTCTGACAACATTTTTGGTGTTTACGCAGCTAGCATAACTACATGTGTAGAAATGATCTGACAATTCTGTCTAGCTGTTATCTTTTTGTATTTCCATTTGTATTGTCATTGCTGAAAGAGTTTCACTGACTTGGCTAAAGTTTGTCTAATGTTTCGTTTGCCTCTCCAAGAAAGTTTTTAGCTGATGTGAGTTAACGGTTTCTGGTGATTTGGGTGTCTAGATTTCCCTCAGCTAGCCAACGAATATTTGGCCAATAGACCAACTATTAAAAAATATGGAATAAGTTGAGTCTAACGTTGTATAGAGTGTAACGTGTTAATAGTGTAGTAGCAGTGTATGAATTTTAGTGTATTGTAATTTTTGTTGCCATCTTGCCCATAGATGAAACAATTATTAAGGTTATGTTCTGGTGCCTTTTCCAGGCCAACTGATATGTGTTGATATAGCTCAAACATGCTGATACATAAAAACTGCAGTGTCCAATTTAAATCTGCCTGCTTTGGACTGGTTGAAAGTTTGGTGGGTAGTCTTGCCTTCTCAGCCATTGTACCAGGTACATCCAGGAACTACTGTATCTCTGCACTGGTTGAATGGAGAAGAATGGTATTGATCTTATCATGCTACTCTGCAAAAGATAGAAAACTTTCCATAAATGCTGGAGTGCTCCTTTTACACCTGTCTTATAAATTCATTTGAAACTTTTCTCTGGATACTTTTGACTAGAGGTTTAGAGTATATCAATGATACGGACATAAACAACAAGGAGCAAAAATATAAAATGATCAAGAAGGGTAAATTACAAAAGCAAAGCAGGACACGTTACACATATTGTATGTCTGTGTCTGACTACAGTAGAGTCATCTGCATAGATACACTCACCACACAGGCATCAGCTGAATACAGGCCATGGACTCAGACTCTGGTATTGTTATTGATTAGGTCACAAGAGCTTATTGACTGCTTTGGTGAGTGCACACAAACTCTCATTCTGTAACTTTTACACACACTGATGCCAGCATAATGTATGAGTCAGCGTGGGGAGAAATTTATGCATGATTGTGTAAGTGGGTTGGTCAGTCAGCACACAGAAGTATCATTTTGTCCAAACCAGTGTGTAAAAGACAGTAAAGAGGAAAGGGAACAAAGGGACATTCTGCTTCTATCAATGCATGTGCTAGTGTGTGTGCACTATAACCCTCTATTGTTTATTGTCAGCCTGCATCACAGTAAGCAGAGTTGTTCTACATAGGACACTGATGTCAAGAGAATAGTGGTCAATGGTATGATACAGCTAATGATACTTATTTTATCCAGTCGTGTATCATATCACATTGGTATAGTATTACAACGTGATAGTAGCAGTAGCAGTAGGAGTTAGCAGTGGTCAACTCAGATCCTTGAGTAAAAATGTAAACACACAGTGTAAATCTATTAAATGTAAATAAATGTAATGCTTTAGATACTATTTCCCAGTTAATACATTAAGCTTTTACATGTTATAGAATATTTGTTCTAGATTAAAATAGCCAACAGTCTATACAGTTACAGCTGATCAATTTTTAAAGTTGCATGTACCCTCTGCCAAATCACAGAGGACTTCTATACTTACCACACTTTTCTTTGAGGTACTGGAAAATACACTTGGCATTTATTCTATCTCTCTGCGTCTGTGAGGCAGCTAGACTCAGCTTTCCGTCTGCGATCCACAGCTCAGATAAGTGTCAAGAATAGATGAGATGTGCAGATTCAGAGGGATGAAGAAGAGTCGGGCTGTTAGACTAATGGAGAGAGAAACAAAGTGGCATCTGCTGGGACGACAAAAGCCTCTTCTGTGTTAAATCCACGGGAGTACACCCGCTAATCATCTTCTTTTCTTTCCTTTCTTTACCTCATCTCCTTTTCTCTACATCCCTTTTTTTATTATCCTACCTCATGTTTATTTTTCACTTCCACTTGTTAATATTTTCCCTTCTTCCTATCCTTCATTTTGTTTTCTGTCTACTTGAGTTCCTTCCTACCTTCCTAACAAAAAGTATCTTGTCCACCCTTTCTATTTTTCTGTTTATTTGTATTTCTTTATTCACCAGGGATAGATAAAAAAAATAGATATAAACCTCCTCCTGATCCATCACAGAGCTCAGTGCACCAGATGGAGCCCAGGTTACCAATAGTGACATTTTTATTATTTGTACAATAGAGACTTTAGTACATTATTCAAAACACTTCTTATATACTGAAAAAATGGTACGTCCCAAAGCCCAAAATGGCTCCAGTATAATCGCTGCACATTTTTTCAATTTTATACATATAGTTTTTTTTGTAAAAATTGTATCTTAAATAGTATGTACAGATAGCGTCTGCAAAATGCATTCTAAACACATGATATATATTATATATACTTCAGCAATTACATTTCTCCGCATTAATACTCAAACTTAAAACTGGAAGGATTTCAACTTGCATGTGCAAATAAATAAAGAAATAAATAGCTCTGTTAAATCGTCACTAAAATTTGTCCAACTTATAACTCAACAGCAGTTCTCTTCTCAGAGGTCAAAGTACTTTTTGTCACACAACAGAAGAAGCAGCATTCAAGTTGGGTAGGTGTAGGTACTGCAGAAAGCATGAGTACATTCACAATCAATATGAGTCATTTTAAATTGATTTCATTCACAGCTATGTACAGTGACACTGCCTTCAGCATTTGTTCAGCTCTTATGTAGTTTAAACACATAGAAAATGACTGTTTTTATAGTCATATACATATATATATTTATATATATATATATATATATATAATATATATTTGTATAACACAAATTCACAATTACAGTAGAAATACATTTTATACAGTTTTGGATATTACATGTGTAGATCTCCAAGTCATACTGTGCGTACTTCCGTCAATAACTTTGTTATAAGTGTCATTATAAAATATCACAATTTTTGAGCAAAGCTAATGTATATCAATATATTTAGAAAGAATTACCTGAAACATGTAGTAAAAAATAATTATATTATCAAACCTTTTTCTCTGTTCTCATCACAATATCTTTGATATTTCAAACTCTAAATAGGGTTAAGTGGGTACCTGTGGTTAAGATGTCTCAACCACCAAACAAATCTGTGCCATTTTGTGTCCCTTATGTTTCATTAACTAAATTCTAATGCGTATTAGGCGAGCTGACACAAAATGAGCACAGACTGACACTGTCATGTCAAGTAAAAGCGAAGGACAGTGAAGGATGTTTTGCTCTGAATTCAACAACAGATGTTACAAAGAACAGAACAAACCTCGCTGCCATGAAACATCTTCAGGATGTGTTGCATTTACACAAAGACAGAAAATGAACCTCTTCACTTTTTTTTCTGTAGTTACTTCCGTCATGTCAATACAGTTTCTAAAGTGTGAGCATGAGCGTTGGATTTTATACGACCACACTGCTGCAGCTCCAACTGAAACAGAGCGGAAATGCATTATCAGCTTCTACATTACTCGTCCCTGCTCTATTTAGTATCTTCTTTCAAATACAGCCTGTCCACATCATTCTGAACGTTCGCCAACGATGCTGGCAAATCTAAATGTCAAATCTAAATGTCCCTGCACAACTAGTGTCTATTCTCCCCAGGTTACAAAAGTTACACAGAAATTTCAAGTATAGCCAGAAGCCTTTGTGACACAGATCAGATCATTCCCCGATTGTCTCAAAAGGGAAAATGAGATTCACTGCAGATTTACCCATTAAGACACTGACACTGTGTGTTTTACCTATTGATTCTTGTAGGGACATTCTCTTTCTTTTTCTACGGGGAGCTCAGCAGGCAGGATACTTCAGTAAAGAAGATGCTTTCTGACTGTTTCCCTCCTCACTAAACTCGTGCTGCTGCTCACACCGTGTGCTGATCGGATCTGGGCCACAAAGAGGTACTGTAAAGCTCTGATGTTTTGGGCCATTGTAAATACAACCAGGGAGGGGAAGAGGGTCTATATGGCACCGATTGTAGAACATCAGTCTCACTGAAAATCAGTAGTATAATACATCTAGAGACTTAAACTCTAGAAGCCAACACAAAATGGCTCATTGACAATGACAAATGATATAAAAGCATGCTGTCACTTTATCACACAACTCAAATTGCTAGAGATGTGACATTACTGTAACAATACTAGAAAACATGACCTCAAAATATGGCACAGATATTATGAATAATGTTACAGTGTGTTTAATGTGTAAGTGGTTTAATACTAGCATTTTAATGCTATGATCAAGCTAAAACTTCAACAGTGACTCGCTGTGCAATAGTGCACAGAGAGATTACACCATGAAATATGTGCTGTGTATGGGGCACATACGTTTGTGTATGTCTGCCTGTTAATTCCAGTGCATGGCACTGTGTGTAAACATAAGCATGAGTCACACAATAGATGGCACTGCAGGACAAATTAGGCTCTGCTGAAAAACCCAGTGGGCTGCGGCTCAAATATTGCTTTAGCTCTTTTCAGCAAAGCTGTGCAAGCATCAGTTAAAAAACAATTAAAAACAAAAGTCAAGTAACAGTGATGGACTATGAAAAGGATTTTCTATACAGAAATAAATCAGCGGTACACTTTAGAAAATTGTCCATTTGGACAAATTATCCCTGTATGTTCATAAGAGATAATTAGATAAATCATAAGGTTGCAGAGCTGTCTGTCGAATCCCTACAGATAGTGCAGCTCTATAAGGCTGCAGCTCTATATATGTACACAAGGCAGAAAGTCTTAAAGGGTGACCACACTGATTTTTAGCTTCTTATGGTTGCAGTTTGGGAAGTACACATCTATGAATGCTTTTAAACCTCTCTATGCATTCCTCATTTTAACATGTCTCTGCTTCTAGCTGAAAAAGTCCTCTGGATGATGTCATCCGGTTGCTGATAGTACAACAGAGGTTGTAGTCCTGGTCGTCCTGCCATGTTTTAAAATGGGGAAGCCTCAGACAAGTTTAATACAAATCATATCCATGTACTGCTCAAACCACTAGAAGCAAGTTGAAAATCAGTGAAGTCACTCTTAAGTTTTCAATTTCTGCACACTGGCGGAATTAACCGAACAGAAGACTGAAACAGAGACAGTAAAGGAAAAAAAAAAAACAGTACAGAATGTACTGGGAAAAAAAAGGAAAAAGTTGAAGACTTAAGGGAAAAAAACAGAAGAACAAAGAAGATCATGGAAAGTGCTACACCAAACAAATAATTAAAAACCCATCATGGACAGCAAAATAAAAGGCAGTGAAAAAAGGCAAAAATACCCCAGAACCCTAATCAACCAACAAACCAAACTATTCAAACTGACCGATCAGAAGACTGCCTAATTAGCAAACCAACCACAGAATCCAAACTGCAGTAGCCCTGCAAGGACTGTAAAGTTGTTTTGTGGTCCGTCCAGCTGTTGACCAGGTCCCTGACTGTCGGTGGACAGAAGAGCCGATATGTTTCCTATAGTACATTTGGCACTAGTATTTGCCTTTGGTCCAGCAATAGGCAAATAAATGTTTATGTGTTTCCCTAAAAAGGTAAAAAAGGCGGCTCATTTTTCAGTTCCACAAGCCTCCAGGGGAAGGCAAGTGGGGTGGTGTGGGATGACGATGAGCAGAGAAGAGAAGCGTTGTTGTATTTGTTTGTTATAAAACTATTTTTAGCGCGTGCTGCTGTCTCTCAGAACCACCAAGTCCACTGTCCGCTGGAAACTCTTCAGCAGAGAGACGGCTGTCTCGTGCTCCATGTGTAAAAAACTATGTCCGTTAGCCTGCAAGGCAAACACGCAGCACAGTCAACAGCATGTGTGTGTGCATGTATGTACAGAGGCATGTGTGCTGCAGTATTTCCATACATTGTCTATGTGTGAGTGTGTTTGTGGAAGGATGGAGGGTCACTGCCATCATTATCTCAGTAACACATCACTGTTGGGGAAAAGAGAGAGAAGAGGAGGAGCTACACAGTCATGCTGTAGAAAGAGAAGGGGTAAAGACAAAACAGGGCTTTTAGATGAGTTCATCCAGCTAAACTGTACATCTGTGGAGAGAAGATGAAGGGGGAGGAGAGAAGGGTGGAAAACACAAAAGGAATGAGAGATGAAAGGGGGTTAAGCTTCTCAGAGTAAAGCTAGTCTCTCGTTTCTCTCATTTTGACCTCACAGAACAATCCTTGCAGTTCCTTCTAGCACCAGTTAAAAAAAACATTTACATATCAATAAAATTCATGTAGCACAGTAAATGAGTGGGATTTTTACCATTTCATTGATGTGTGTTTATTGATTACTGTTGACTGATTCACATGAGAGGCGGACGTCGCTCCAATAGCTATTGTTGCCCCAGGAAAGTCATGCAACTGCAGAGCCTAACAGTACATACATCAACATCCAAATTTATCCACGTTCTTGTAAAAAAAAAAAGAAAACTTCCAGTTGGCTTTTTTACCTTTTTACCAAGCCAAGCTACCTACGCTACAGTCAAAGTCTATCTTTGTGACACTCACTCTTGGTATCTTAAGCAATATTGTTTTTAGGCTACGTTATAAATGTTATAAATCTAAAAACAAAATGTTACCTCTAATGTTTTTTATGGTCACACAGGCTAATGATGAATAAAAGAGAGGGTGTGGTGACATGCCAGGTTTCTGGATCAACAGACACACACACGCACACAGAGGCAGAATATACAGGCAGGCAAATGTTGAAGTGTGACACACATTTCTGTGGCCTAACTATAAAGTCTGATAACAACAGCGACTGAGCAGACATGTTCACTAGAGCAGCAAAAGCATGTGTAAGAAATAAACTATACATGAATTTTGTCCCGCTTAATGCTCTGCCTCCATGCTTATAAAACAAGGGAGGCATTTGGAAGGTTTAGGAAGGGAAACAGGGCGGGGTGCGGTTGTTTCAGGCCCGTTTGATGATGAGTGAGAGGGTGTTACCTGCAGTATCTTGTCTCCGGGCTGCAGGGCGGAGGCGGCGGGCCCGTCATGCTGTACCCTAGTAACAAAGATACCCTATAAGTCAAAATGATACACCGTTAGGACAACACAGGGACACGATGGTTTAGAATCTTTGCCTTTCTCATTCTCATCTTAATACCCACCCACCCCCACTCAAAAAAAAAAAAAAATCACATTTCTGCCATAAATATACGGCCAGTTCATCAGTGCATTCTCTTTGTTCTAAATTTGGGGTGGCATGCAAGTAATGCAGATATGCAAGTTCTTCACAGTGATTCATTACACACTCCTGAGTTAACTTTACTTATTAGCATCTATTGTAAAATTTACAGCAACTGAGTGATACATTTTTCCCAAAAAGACATGTCAGAATGGTTTAGCTATTTATGCATTTAACGGCTTGCCATAGAATAGACATGAGGTTAGAAAGAGAGAAAATAGATAAGCAGTAAATATATAAAGAATATGGGAAGAAGAATAGGTGTGGGATGGGTTCTGACTAAGGGAAAGAAGTAGGTAGCAGGCAGGCCAGAAGAAATTTCATCCCCCTTATTTTCCCTCAATAACGCAAGGCAGAGATTGTAAAAACACCAACATCTTTTCACAGCGAGCTGAAAGATGTTTTTAAACACAGAAAAGCGTGGGACAGTGTAGCTGTATCGACTCAACATGTTTCAACAGGTTGTGCACATGTTGAACACACACTGGGGACCTTAACAGATAAATGTGCCATAAAAAAGTCACACCAAGAAGTTAACCAAGACCAGTATGATGTAGTAGTGACAGTGCTGTAGCACCAACATACTACAGTCTGTGAGAGAACACGAGAACAAACACATAGACTGCATGTTGAAGAAGTGAATGTGTTAGAAGTATTAGTGAAGTTACTGGCATTATTACAGTGAGCCTCGTACATGTACACAATGAAAACATGGTGGCAGATTAATGAAATTTATAAACACTACTATATGTTGTCAATTAAATTGAGTTGTTTCAATACTTTACAGGTTCAGTCACATGCTGCCAGGTACCGAGAAAGTGCACCTAATACAGTCACTTCTCATTGTTAAATCACGTATGGAGCTCACTGTACATTACAAATATGCTTGTAAGCAGTTAGAAAATGTGTAGCGTTATTAACAACAATCACATTATTTCAATACTATAAAGCTGTTGCACAAAAAGCTGCTCTGCAAAAACCATCTGTCTTCAATTTTAGAATTTTTCAGAAATGTGAGAAATTGGTCTTTTTCCCCACAGCGTCGTACTGTGGATGAGGTTTTTGCAGCCTAGTAATAAGATATATATGCTGCATTGCTCTCATAAAGATGACAGTTAATAATTGTGTCTGTTGTCAACAGCAGCTCAGTGTGCAAAGATGACATATTTAGCAACACCAGGAATAGAAAATTGGATTTTCAAATGTTCGTGACCCAGATCTGACTGAAAATCCATGTTCCTCTCTTATTCTCAAACTGAGCCACTAGTGCCAGTCTTAACCCACTGAATCCTAATAAGTTAGAAATTAAACTTATTAGCCAGAGGATTAGAGTCCCATCTAGTCTCTCAGTCAAAATTAGAAGATCACTGTGATGCCTTTTTAGAAATCTGATTATATATTCTGGAATTAGATAATTTAGAGATAAAACTCTAAAAAAGTTGTTGTTTTTTTAAATAGGTCAAAACAGCACAAACAAGATCTACTGTTTGAATTTGAATGAACACAAGAGGTAATTTATGAAGCTACTTTTCTTGCAGTACAATAAACTGTATACAGCACCTTTTAAAAAGCAGTTCAAATGTTACAATCACTGATTAATAGGGCTACAAATGTTTTCTTCTAGCACAGACAAATTAGAAGGTGGCTGCAAGCAACAAGCTGACCACAAGGGAGAGCTACCGTTCTCTGAAACAGCCTTGGCTCTAGCAGACTTCAAGGCTCAAAACTGTAATTTAACATTAAAGTTGTTTTCATACACATTCCATTTATTAACCCGATACAGTCTGCCCTGAATTACATTCTAATAAGGAATCATTCACCTATCTCGTAGGTTTATCTCTACCCTGACTGAAAGAGTCACAAATATATAGACTGTGTGGAGAGGACTGGACAAAGCAAAATGACTTCACAAACAAAAAATGTGGCATCTGCATTTGTTTGAGTTAAAACTGGTGATGAATCAGTTCCCACTGATAAAACACGAAAGCAACATTTAACTGCAACACTGAACATTGGTTTTATATCTTTGACAGAAGTCAAATATCCACCATGTGACCATGGTTGAGCCTGTGGGGAGGACGACTGTGGCGGGGGGGCTAAGAGTTGCAAAGCATACAGTTTACAATTTGACTACATATTTCACCTTAGAATATACTGATATCACAGCAGATACCCCGAAAACCAGCAGGTGATGTTCATAGTTTGTCATTCACTGTGTTCTCCAGTAATATAGTAAACGAGAATATTTTAGACAAAAGTGAAACACTGTAAGGTATTAATTAATCCATATCAACATGGATAGAAAGCGTATGTCTATATCTGGACTTGCTTATGCTAATAATGTACTGCATGTACAATATATATATATTGTAATTACTTGACAAAGAATTGAGCAACGTCGCTTGAGAGACTGCTCATCTGCATTGATTCCATTTTCTTCCTGTGTAACATGGCATTAATAATGGACAAACTGCAGCTGGTGGAAGCTTTATGAATACAAGTAGAGATGGGAATGATTAAGTAACTGTACGAGTCAGCAACTGAGTCACTAGTTGTCTATTCAAAACTAAAGTTAAATGATGAATTGACAGTTTCTATATTATCACCACACACCCCCAGCTTGATTAATTCACCATTTGTCACATGGGATGTACAGAGGCTGAATGTTTAAAGAACTCCTCTTGTCTATTTATTACCAGCTGTCTCGTCACTTATTCAACATCTGAATAACAGTAAGTAAAATCTGTCATACTTCCCATCCTTAGATCAAAGTGTTGAACATCTAAAATCACCCACGGTGTCCCAGAACTAAGGAGCCTGCCTAAAATAGCTGTCAGAGCACTGCAAGCAGCCTCGCTCTTTTAGTCTGTCTATAGCAGCATGTTTCTAGGACAGACTGCCATGTGCAGCAGGCCTGGGGGAACTGCAACCCCAACAGGCTTTATGTACAGGCACACGCTGACGGAAACCGTCAAATGGTAAAGGAGTTTGACATATCTTGTAACAACGCTTCATGTGCACGTGAGGACAAATCTATATCAAATTACTTAAATATTTAAGTTTGCTGAATTAAGTTTATCATTTCTTACATTACAGTAAAAAATAGGTTGCAAAGATAAACTAAGCACACACAAATTTAATATTAATCATGTGCAGAAGCATAAATGTGTCATCGAGTTTCAAAAAGGGGTCTAGTGGAATTGCTATTGAGAGAGAGAATTACTATTTGCCAAACTCTGATATGTCTGATATTTTTCATCCTGTCTAGTCACACTAAAGTGTTTCACGATGTTTAGTTTTATTACGTTTCCAAATACAAATCTGAGTCCTGGGTACGTATGTATAAAGTAAGTGACATGCATCTCACTTTGGATGTCTTTAGCCTGTCAAATACATCAAACCTAAGTTAAGACGTGATTTTCCAGCAGGTTTAGTACAAAATCACAGAGTCAGACAGACTCAAAGTTAACCAAGTCAACTGCTGCCCCACAGACAGACAGACAGACAAACAGATACACGAAACACTGCGGTAACAAGCAGCAGTTTCCATGGCAACTCTGAGGTAAAGCCGGGGACGCTGTGATTGGCTGGCAGGCTGGGTCGGGTCGTACCATGTCAGAGGGTTTGAAGGGGTTCCCCTGGCCACTGATGCCACCAGAGATACTGAAACCAAGTCCAGGGTTCTTCTCTATTCTCACACACAACTAGAGAGAGAGAGAGAGAGAGAGAGAGGAAAAGAGAAAAAGAAGACAGGAAGAGAAGAAAGAAAGCAGGACAACTCAAAATAAAATACAAACATCATAACAACATGAACACAAGCAGAGAGCAAATACAGAACATGAACAGTGGATGAAAACCTGTGATGTGTGACACGCTGTGGCGAACATACTGGAGGTCCTCAGTTCTCAGGCAAAAACAACTGAGCCACAAATATCCCTGTCAGAGTCTTTTTTTTATTCCGCATAATGAACGCCATCTCATACTAGGAAGGGAAAAACAAAACCTCTCAGGAAGATCAGCTGATAGGCCTGGTGCGAATGACTTCATGTTCCTACCTAAACTGGTGCAGTGATCTCCATCTGTGAAATATCTCAAATTTAGAACTACGCCTCCGTGGCTTTTTCTAGACCAGTTCCTTCAAAAACTGTTTCTGTTAACTTGCTAAAATTACACTTGCAAGTAGTGGATAACATTATATTTTTTATTCCTTTACTTGACTGCTTATTGGCCTCATCTTGGACCACCTAAATGCAAAGTATCTGACATGTAGCACATAAACATTAGCGTCTATTGTCTTGCCAAATTACTTTACCGTTTCATCATCGTGCACAGCAATTTGTAGAGGTGTCAAACAACTCGTGGAAATATTCTGTGCCAGAACTAAAGAAAACTGAAGTTTACTCACAGTAACCTTCATTTAGGAACAAATTTAACTGATCAAACCATTCACCTTTATTTGTAGTGTTACTAAATGAACCCAAAGTTAATATCCTTTCTAACCTAGTTACTATACATTTAGTTGTCATTCGAGCACAGCCCAGTTTCAAACAGACATCCAAGATAGCGTGGGATACGGTTTGCGGCCAGACAGATACCTGTTCCTGGAAACCATCCGTGCTCTTCTGGCCTTTAGTCTGCAACAGGCAACGGGCGCTTTGAGGCCGTGGGTTGGTGTGGGTGGTCATGACAACCTGGTTGCTATGGACCATGCCCTGGTTACCATGGTACTGGGGGTTGGTGGCAGGAAGGGAGGGCTGATGGGAACTGTGGGAGGTATGGGGGTTGTACTGGGGCTGGTTCCCAGAAGGGGACAGGGCCATGGGCAGGCCAGAACTGGGGTAAGCCTGACCAGAACTGGGTAGGGCTGGATGAGAAAAACAAAAAGAGAGGCTGGTAACATAAGATGCAACTTCCTTACATTAGAACTCAAATAAAAACTAACCCATAAATAAAACTGTACAAGCACAGACTAATAGTTTTCTTTTTCAGGACCATTCACCTTGAGACATGTTGCCTTGGTATTGCCCTGGCCCTCCAGCAGGAACCACTGAAAGAGGCATTCCTGGTTGGTACTGACCCCCTTTGTTCATCATCCCATCGTAGCCCTGCTGCCCAACCACACGATGAGGCGTTGTGGCCGAGGAGGAGGAAGACGAAGTGACGATCATGGTGTTGTGTGACTGATGAGAAGGGTTGTGAGAGTGGGCGCTCTGTGGACAGGGGAGGGTGCAGTCAGCGACATGGCACGGAAAATTCTCACTGGACACCCACACCAGAGAAACAGATACTGAAAATGCTTTTTAATACATTTGTTCCCACCAACCAGATTTTTTTCATACATTTTCTGCAAATTGAGAATTAACAGTCAGGCAATTTCACATTAGTTAAAGTGACAAGATGTTCAAAGTCCGTATCAAGTAGGCTGCATAAACTTAGATAAAGAGGTTCTTAATAGTCTACAACACTTACCTTCTTCATATGGTTATCAGGTGGGACATCCCTACGGCCAAGTGAGTAGGGAGCCCACTGGTTACCCCCTGACACCCCCTCCTGGTCATTATCCAGCATGCCACCCTGCTGAGAAGGAGTCTGAGAGACAGAGACAGAGAAAACAACCATTACTTAAATAAGCATTACTAAAAACTGAACATCTAACCTACGTAATTTGTGAGTGTTAGATGATATCTTGATGTGTTTTTTTCTTGGTAACATTTTATATTCTTTTTGGCATTTGGTCATTTGTACACCACCACAGTGAATTTGAAATTGAACACTCAAGATGTGAGCAAAGTCAAAACATTCAGTTTTACTTTAAGGGATTTTACAAGTGTGGGATTAACCAGTCAGGAATTACAGACATAAGGATTGCCTTTAATACTTTATCATTATATATTATACAGTCAGTGACTGCCTGAAGCCTGGAACCCATGGACATGAGCAAATGCTGAGTTTCCTCCCTTCACGTGAGTGAGTTGAAGAAAATCCATTTCTTTGCCTTCAGAAACTCTTGTGTAGCTGTATGTTTTGGGTCACTGTCTATCTGAATTGTCCTATCAGTTTTGCAGCAATTGGCTGAATGTGAGCAGAGAGTACATCCCTATACACACCAGAATCCTTCCTGCTACTTTGAGCAGCTGTCAAGTCATCAATGAAAATGATGGACTCTTTCTTTTTCTCATTGGACCTAATGTGATGGTGTATAGAGGCCAAATGCCAAAAAACATATAATTCCGTTCCATTATGGACCTAACTGTATATACATAACATACTATATGTAATAATAACAATAATCAAGTCCCACAGCAGCTCCTAAAATGGTTAAATGCGGTGCAGACATGCAACGCCCAACAGCTCACACACCAAAGATATGTATGCCTGCAGACTGACATAACACAGAAGTACTTCATGATGCAAAGACTTTGTTGAGCTAGTTCACTCTTTGTTGTTTCGGTAACTTGACCTCGACACTTCTAAGTGGCTTTCCGTCACGTTGAGAAAGACTCGAGAGCTTTGAAGACCAATATTACGGCATTTTATACCCAGGTAGACAAGATAGTTACAGCAATCTAAATTATAATTGCAATAATGACACACATTGAATAGTTAATGGTAGTTGGATGAAGAGGCAGTGGCAGCTATTCTCTAGAATTACCTATGTGTGCAGTAAAAATAGCAGTACCAGGGGTTCATTGTTCTTATATGGATACTCACAGCGTTAGCAGACGGAGGAGGAGGTAGTGGCAGCCAGCGGCCAGCAGGGGGCTCATACTTAGTGTTATTGTAAAGGTTAAAGTTCAAAGTGCTGCTGCGCCCCTGGCCGTGACCCCCGCCCTGACAGAGCATGCCCAGCGTGAGCGTGTTGTGCTTTAGGACACCACTCTGATTGGAGAAGACAACATCACATGACATGGGTGAATGTGGTGTGGAAGGGTGGGGCGGAGCCAGCACAGCGGGCTGCAGCTGGGTGACAACACACTGTGAGCTCCACAGACAAATAAACAACAATGACAACACTGATAAAAACAACAACAACAACAATAGAGCAGAGTTGCTGAAAGCATAGAGGAATGTTAGCTAGTGATCGGTCAGTACACACGAAACATGTCATACAAGCAACAACTGGCGGATCATTTCATTCAAGGATTACCACATGAGTTTTCTACTTAGTTATGCAGTAGCATGTGTGTATACAAACAGACACTAAGTCCATTCCCAAAATTTCATTACGGTATATTAAATGTCTATCTGTGCAGAGACAATGTGTTTTAATGTTTCAGTTTAACACAGCTCTTCCAAATGACAGCATCAGCTTGTTTTGAAGCTTGGTGTATTTTGCACCACGTTACAGGAAAGGAGAATCACACAATGTAAAGATCTGGAATGCTATTTATGCATTTTTTTTCAGAACTGTGGGTTCCCTATTATGTCTGATTGTCTTCTGTGTTGAGGCACCAGTTCTGATTAAAACAATTAACTTGACATTTTGGGAAATGTGTTTCCTTGCTGAGAGCTAGATGAGGAGACTGATAGCACTCTCATGCCTGAGGTGTCTAAGGTGCCTATAAACGGCAGCCAGGACACAAAGACTTGAAACTGCGAGACTGGACTGGAAACAAACTGTCTCTGCTGTTCTTAAATTAACAGCATGTTTTGTGTTCTTGCTTTAAAACACGAGCCACAGTACATTAAAGTCAGTGTACTATAATTATCTTGCTGACTTTCACTTCAAAAAAGATTTTTTTAAATGTGACACAAGGTCAGCTTATGTGTCTCAGTGCAGGTTGATGCTCGGCACATTTACGGCACATATCCACAGTAGTGAGTGTGCAGCAGGTCAGATTGACAGAGCGACAGTGTGGAGTGGACACATGCAGCTGGACACAAATCTGGTCAACCTTACAACACAGACTTACACAAATACATACAGGGAGGGCTTCTGAATACTCTCAGTGTGTGTGCGCGCACGTGTGTGAGTGTGTGCATCTCCCTCCTCGTTGTGTCTGCTTTGTTTTGACGTACCCTGTCCAATCGTTTGGCCTCTATGTGCCTGAGTAGTTGTTGCCTCCAATCGGCAGGCATCTTGGAGGTGATGTCTTCAGGTTTCTGTGGTATGACGGGTCTTACTTTGATGGTGTCGTCAGGTGGCTTCTCAGGGCACGGTGCCAGGGTGTAGTCCGGGGGCATCTTCTCCAGCAGGGCAGCCATGGTGGGTCGAGCTGACACTGGTCGGGCCTGAGGACAAAAGGTTATAATACAATTATGTTGGACTTGATATTATATTTTATATTATTAATTTAAAGCTGCACCAATTTATACGTTCATATTAACAATGAAAAAATGACAGTACATGTAAAAAGGTTCACTCTGTTGTAGTGACTAACCCACTGTTGTAGTTTTTATAAACTCCATGGAGCGTTACAGTTAATTAGTGGATGGTTTTAATGAGTCACTCTCACATTCTGCAGGCTATACTTCCACATACAGTGGCACTTTACATGTGGCAAATGGCAGGTTTAATGTTTACCATCTTCATCAGGTTAGTTTAGCATGTTAGCATGCCAACCTTTACTAATCCGCACTAAAGACAAAGCTCACTGAAAGGTTATCACATTTAGTTTCCTTCCTGAGCACTGCTCCTTCATCTTGAAATCCAGATTAGGTGCCTCGCACATCTAATCAGTATGCCGCTGGCCACCTCCCTGTTACTATTTTAGAAAAGTCTGACTTGGGCCAAACTCAGAACATCCTGAAAAGTATATTTAGGGACTTGGGATTGCCATGGGATCTGGGATATGTCAGAAGTAAAGGACACCTGTTCTACTCTGCCTGGACTGCTGCTATAAAGACCAGATCCGAAACAACCGGTAGAAAATGAAAAGATAAAAAACATTACTCAGTCATATACATATATTGTAATTCTATAGTACTGTACTCATAATTTATCTGTATGACCAATAAGAGTCTCTAAGTCTCTCAGTAGGTTATGCGATATTGGGTCATTTAAACCAAATCTGATTTGATTCGACCCCAATCCAGTCACCCAGGCCTTACCTCACTAGATCATCTCTCTTTTGGAATCTCACTTATATATTGTTCTAAATGCATTTAGACTCATATCATGAATCAAAAATAAAGGCAAGTCTAAGTAAGTAACACCATATTGCCTGTACAGACACAAGAGCAGGAAGAAAAGAACACATAAAACTTTAATGTCTTACAGCAGCTATGTTTGATGCCAGTCGATGAGCATCTACCTGAGACACTCCATAGGTCTCGGTACTGTAGCTCCTTGCAGACAGGGGTCGGCGCTGAGTCAGGCTCTTGGTTGGATAACCGATCATGGGCTTCTTCTGCTCCTGGTAGGTGGGATAGTCATCATCATATCGCCCATTTCTCTTGTTGTGCAGCATCTGGTTCTGGCTGTCAACCATATTGGTAAGAGCAGAGTGATCCATGGGAGTGGAGTAGGCAAGAGCCCGACCATAAAGAGGGGGGTCCATCTGAGGATGACAATAGAAATTTAAGAGACCACAGATTTTAAAAAATCCACCATAAAAACGAATTTGCATTATTGCTATGAACACAAAATAGACTGAGTGAGATAAAATGGGGGAAATAAAGTAAACTGCACAGCTGCCTTTAAAAGTCAAATAATCTATGAATCCTGAAAAGCCAGTCTTGAATACGGTTACTACACAGTTACCCAAGAAGTTTTGTGTCTTAATGAAACCATTAGCTTTTAGCAAAACAATCAAATATTGTTTTAAAAAAAATAAAGATTGAATAATAATAAAAAAATAGATTTCAATGAATTGTGTGACAGGGAAATAATGAAACTCCATCAGAAAAGACATCATCTTTCAAGAACAGATAATTACTGTTTTAGTTTGGATGCCACTAACTCTGACACACTCCGCCTTTAAGACATCAAAAGGCAATGCTGCAGATTGTCTCATGCTTAGCAATTACAGTCGAGTATAACAGGCCGTGAGGTTGCGGTCACAGCTATAATCAGGGTTTCTATATCATTTCTTCTTTTCAATAACTAACACACACACACCCACACCCACACGAGCATATCTTGCAGATAACATACACATACTAGCCTGTACCTGCTGTCTATACTGAGATTCCTGCAGCGCCTCCTGCTGGGCTTCATGGACTCTGCGGAATAAAGCCAACTCCGTCGAGCTCACCAATGAATCTGCTCTCCTCAAAAACCCTGGCCTGGACCTCTGTGTTGGGACTGGCTGCTGCTGGCTTGGTGGACCGTCCTGACTAATTGGCGACTGGGGGAAAGAAAACATCTCTAGTGGTGGATATGCACGATACCGGGGGCTAACCAACTCCTTGGGTAATGTCTTCCCTGTTTGACTGAGATACTCCAAGGCCTTTGACGACTGGTTGACATAATCTGGTGAGTTGGGGAAGGGTGGGGGGACCCGACGATCCATGGTCACCTGATTGGTGAGAATGGTTACGAGTAAGTCCTTGGAAAGTTGTAGTAATTGTACATATACATTTATATATAATTCTACATTGTTACAATTAGTCTAATACAGTATAACATACACACACAGTTAATACACTTTTTAGTTTAAAGATCAAGAAAGTTTAATAAATATATCAGCAACTATATTGTTACCCAAATCTCTGCATTCTGAAAGTCTAGAACTAGTTACCTGGGGATTGTAGTTCTGGTCAAAGTGGTAGGCTTTCTGGGGGATGGCAGGTCTATGGTTCTGGCCTGGCTGGTTGCTGCCTCCATGTCCTGGGAAGACCAGTTCATCATCTAACATGGGGGCAGACTGTGACCGAGACATGTTGGTCTGCTCCATAGAACCAGGCAGCTCCGGGCGGTCCAAACTGGTCTGTTGCTCAATGGACGAACTGTAGCTGTCCATAGGAATACTGTGGAGAGAAAGAAAGCGACGAAAATGAGCTTCAACAGCAACAACTTTGTGATGACTTGACATTCAGCACTGACATTGTATTTGATTATCTTATTGTAAAAAACAAACAAAAAATCATACAACTAAACCTACCTGTAGACCTTGTAGGAGCCAATGTCAATCTCATCAATGCTCTGTGACTTCTTAAACTTGGACCGTGTCTCCTTCATCATCGGGGACAGACGGTCCGAACTTTTACTCATCACCACGGTCACCTTGTTCCCCCCACTGACAGTGAGTTGATCCTTCCTGTTCTGCTCCCCCTGATTGTCGTGATATGTCCAGCTGCCAGGCAAAGGCCCGGCTCCTTGTTCCATTCTTAGAACAAAAAACAGGGAAAGGTCAAACACTGTTATATTGGCCCTTAGTTACAGTATATACTGTGCTATACAGTAAATGAACCTGATCAAATAAAAAGTCAGAACGTAATGTTTAGTTCAAATGAATATCAGTATAAAGAGCTTCAACACATCACAGAGATCCATTTACTTACCTCGAGTCCATGTCTTTGCGGTCAGGGTTGGGGCTGGAGGTGGGTGTGAGGTCGAGCTTGGAGGGAAAAGCAGTTCTGTCCTCTAGTGGGCTAGGAGTCCGGGTCCAATTCTGCCAAGGATTCTGTGGTGCTCCAGAGGACTGCGGGTCATTGTCTGGGGTGGAGCGTTGATTGCTGTGGAAGGGGAGTGTCTGGGTGTCCAGTTCCAGAGGAACTCCTACGATTCGCTCTTGCCTGAGGAGTGGGCGGCGCCCATGTGTCGACTGACTGCGAGGTTTGGACCCCAGCGGAGGATTTCCTTGACTCGTAACAGATGAAGGGTCCAAAGGAGACTCCTCAGCATCAAAACACGTGTTGTCATAGTGAGGCGCCTCAGACCAATCAAAAGGCTCGCTCAATGGGCGTCGATCTCCACGTTGCTGTAGAGTTCCCGAAGGAGGGGTTTCTCTCTGAGATAGCAGGGGCTTGGAGTCAATGGGTTTGGGGAATGACTGGGCCAGTCTACAAACATAAAACATAATAAACATTAATTATTCTGGAAAAAAACAAAATGAAGTGAATTATATGGAGATGCAACAGTACAAGCTGTATTTAATCAGAGCCAGTGGGCACAGCAAAACTTTCTCTCATTCTCGCTGAAACACCAACTTGGCCAACAACCATACTTGTTGTAATTAACATTTCTGAGAGCAGCCTTAAACAGAAAATACTAATGCCTTCAAGCTCCCTCACAGCCACTTTGTATTTCTTTGCAAATACCACATGTTCCACAAGTATGCAGTGAAAGGGACGTATGCAGATTGTGATCTGTACATCACCTCAGGACTAAGAAATAATAATTTTAATGTCAAAAAATACAAAAACAAGCTTTCAACCTGCAGGTGATCCTAATAATGAGGAGGCACATTGGGAACAGTGAGGACAAAAAAATAGTTTCAACATGAGACAAGGTTTTCTTTGCCTATACCAAATCATACTATTTAAAAAAAAAGAAAAAAAATCATCGAGGTGCAATCATTAGGTCCAATCTGCTGCCAGATTCCAGATCTTTCTTTCAAGTTTGTTTTTTGATGTTTGCAATAACCGTTTCAATTTTCAAGGTTGTAAAATCGTAGAAACAAGTAACATGAATAATGAATTTTAGAAGTTCTCGGATGCTGAAATGTTTCAATTAATCTTCAAAAGATGTTGGTAAAACAGCTTGCAAAAACGATGAACATTAGAGGTAGACAAATGAATTTGGAAAGTAATTATCTTATTGCAGCATTACTGTAATCAGTGCACTGTATATGATGTATAGCAATGATGGTTTAGAAACAGTAAACACCAAGTTTCCTTTTCAATTCATTTCAATTCAATTTTATTTATATAGCACCAATTCACAACATAAGTCATCTTAAGGCACTTTACATTATGTGTAAGGTTTAAGACCTTACACATAATGTAAATATATACAGAAAAATGTAGGAAACCCAACAGTCCCACTTGAGCAAGCACTAGGCAAGTGGAGAGGAAAATCTCCAGCAGAACCAGGCTTAGGGTGGGCAGCCATCTGCCTCGACCGACTTTTCAACTATATGACAGCAGATAAAGCAGTTGCAATGAAAAAAATAATACATTTATATGACATAAATTCATGTAATCCAAATATATTTAGTTACTGGCATCAAGCTGCAGTCTTTAGTACCACTGAGGACTGTACTAAAAGTGATATAAATATGGCAGGTTGTCTAAGTTGAGATATTTATAGCTGCGAAATGTCTGTTTAGAACACAAAAAGGTTTGAAAACACACCATTTGCACCATGCCCATGTAATTTTCCATGCCAAATCTGTCAAACTTTATCATAAGTGCATTGCAATCAGGGCATAATTTCATCAGAAGGACCAAGTATTTGCTTCTTTTTATGTATTTGTGTTTAGAAACCCTTCTGATAGTGCTGTTACAGGAGCCTGGACTGGACAGCTTTGAAGCACAAGAGAAGAGAGCTAAGACAGAACTGTGTACATAAGTCTGCAGCATCCTAATGAGTCTGTGACCTTGACTAAGCTAGCAGAGAGCTTAGATAGACACTGAAAGGTGGAGGAAGACGAGGATGGATGGAGCAAATAGATAGGTCGATGATAGATGGAAAAGAAGGAAGGTTGGAACTGAAAGATAAGAAAAGGTGATGGATAGTCAGAGGGAGGAGTGGTAATGAAACTAAACACAAAGCAGGTGTGTGCGTGTACCTGTTGGTCCAGTGTGTCTGAGGGACCTGGTCCTTGCCGGGAGCCTGCAGAGCAGGAGCGTGTGGGTGTGCGTGAGAGTGTGTGTGTGTGTGTGAGTGTGTGTGTGAGTGCGTGTGCGAGTGTGAGTGTGTGTTGGCGGGTGGGTTGGAGGAGCCCGAGGAGCCCTGTGATGGGGAATAGTCAGAGTAGGTGGCAGAGGAGCCGCTGTGGTTCATACAGTGGAGCTTATCCACCTCCTCGTCTGTAGACTCTGTACAAACAGAGACAAAGAACAACAGACAGTTTTGTTCAGTCAAAATGTCACATCCTCTTCTTTCTGATAACCCCTTTTAGGAGTAGTGCCAAAATCTTTCCCCTATTTTATTCCTGTGGATTTTATTTCTTCCCTATTTTATTTCAGATGTTTATCTCAATCTCGAGAGGTTTCATTTTAGTGATAGTGAACTAAGGATAAGTTCAGGTTTAACGCAGCCTTTGGTGGTCATACAATGTGGCCACCAAAGTTTACCATTAACAGACTGGCTAATTTCTCTTTTGATGAGGAAAAAAAACCTACAATTTCATCCCTGACACTCTAGTAGCATCTGGTAGATTTTGTATTCAAATATCATCCCTGCAACAAACCGACCCTGTGTGTAAGTATGTTTAATACAAATCTACCAACTGCACCACCATCGCCCACAGTTTACTTGCACAGGTAAATCATTTTTAAGAGATGGGGTTGCAAATTTGTAGAAAGAGTAACCTCTCTGGAAACGTACTAAAATAGCGTGTGACAACACAATTCGTGTATCCAGACTACTGAATGTTTTAGGGGTTTGGGAAATTTTTATTAGTTTATTCCACTATTTACTGACACTTTATAGAATAAACACCAGTTTTCTTTCTTCAATGTAGCCAAATAAATGTTTGACATTTAACTCTGACACATGCTAGTAGGTTAGATCTGAAAAGATCCTCACGTGGAAACCAACAGAGCCTGTGATGTTCAACTTTTAATCTTTAAGATTTAAAGATACTGAATCCAGTAAATTAGTGTTCCTAAATCCCTACTTACAACTGTGAACTTTAAAAATGCCATAAAAGCTAGAAGAAAAACAGAGAAGCTTTTCAGGCAATGAAGAGATGTGGTAGAGGAATTATGTGACTTTCTTATTCTTGTCTTTTAACCCAGATTACTGCAGTGTTCTCATTATATGTTTGGACAATATGGAGTGACGCAAGACATGGCCTGGTTATAAAGCATGAATCTTATAAAAGTTTTCTTGTGCCACCGAAAGCATGAGCCTCTTTTAGAAGAGAGGCTGGAAAAGAAAGCAGCATTAAAAGCAGGAGCACTTGCAGAAAGTCTATTTGCATGTGCTTTCTTATGTTGTGTTGTGTTGATCTCTCGTTGACAGCGTAATATAGGTCTGAAAAACAACACATGTAAACACATACACATGATATCTAACCAGAAGGTTCATGAGTCAGAGCTCTTGATTAACTCCACTTAAAATTTCCGTACTATGATTTACCTCATATACAACTGGGAATTGTGGCCAAAATAAGGAAAACATAATTGAAGCTAAGAGCTGAACACATGTAGATTTACTGTTGAGGTTTATGGTATTCCCCACCTCTCCTTGTTATGTGCTGAAATAATTCGCTTGCCACCATGACTAATTAATGGACCAAATTACAACGTGCCCTACAGCACTTAGACCACATTAAATTACTGTGGTACATTATGTGTGCAGTCATGTGTCTATGTGAGTGTGAGCCTCTTTGCATCTCTGTTTGTCTCCACGTAGCTGCACACGTTTGGTACTACACCTTTCTTGTCCTTGCCCAGCAGCACCACCTTTGGTTTGTACATCGGTGGCTCCACCAGGGTGGGCCTCATGTCAGAAATACGGATGTCATTGGGGGAGCCGCCCATCGAGTCCTGAGGAAAGGTGAATGCAGTTTACACTAGGCAGCTACAGCACAGTACGATAAGATGTCAAACAGCTGAGTTATCCTAAAATGCTTTCTTAAGATTATGAACTAAAAAACGTAACTCTGAATTGGGATATTTGACATCTGGCTTAGTGCTTCTTCTGTCAGTCTGCAAAACTAATGGAAAAATAATTGGTTTTACTGTATATGGTTAGGTATAGCATACTGTGTATCTAATTAACTGTTACCCTGACATTATAGAAAACAGAAATGTAGGATATCTACTTTTTTTTTAAATCGTACTTCGTACCTCCTAAATGTTTCTATTCCACAGAAACAGAGGACACACACCTCCTTACTCTGTATCTCTGTGTGTGTACGGTGCACTGTGTCACAAACCTCAGAGCTCTCCGTCAGATCCTCTTTGTCCTTCCTCTTGGGAATGTCAATGCCGGAGTTGTGCATTGATACCTGATCCATTAGCTGGGCCTGAGAGAAGTCCTGCATCTCTCTGTCTGTCACCTAGAAAATGTACAAATAAAGTCAATTTTGAGTCATGTATTGACATTTGGATCAAATGAGCAGGAACAAATAAATCAAAAGTACTGAATACTAATACTAATAATACTATACCAGCTGCACATAGATGATGGCGCTACTATTGTGTGTTATTGTGTGCATCTTTAGCCAGGGGGGAGCTGGGAGTTGAACCCCTGACTTTGCGTTTTCTTGGATGACTGCTCTACCAACCGTGGCTGTGGTCACATGAGTTCTCCCTTTCTTTTACAAAGTGCCACTTGTGCTAGATAATCTGATGGTCCTAACATTTTCAGCATCTAAGATAAATTACTTTTTAAAAATGAATTATTAATTCATTAATAGTTGAAATAATTGATATTTTATTAATGTTGTTGTGATGGGACAGGCAGCCCCTTTGAAGCACCAAGGGTTTGGGCTTCAGTATCTTGTCCAGGTACACTTTGACATGTGGCCAGGAATTGAGGGAACTGGGAAGAACTACTTTCAGGTCTGTAGACGACTGCCTAACCAACTGTCCTACAATCGTCCTTAGTGTTTTACACCTGTGTGTGTATCCTACCTCTTTTGGAGGTAGCGGCCACGGTGGTTCATACGGTTCTGTGCTGAGGTGTGTGTGTTCCATGTTGGTTCCTGCCGAGGTGGCAGTGCCTGTGCTCAGCTGGTGCTGGTGCTGGTGCCCGTGTACGCCGTGGACGCTTTTACCCACAAGGCTTTGCACTGACTTGACCATGTTCTTCAGGTCTTCGGGGTAGGGTGTTGGGTATCGTTTTAAGTTAATTTCCACCTACACAGAAGGAGGGAAATAACTTCATACGGTAGGTAAGTGCAGACATGCAAAGAAGGGACAAAAAGGGAGACACACTGAGTAGGAATACAACACATATGAGTATCAACCATCAAAAAATTTTATTTCAAACATTAAATTAATGTTAGAAAGTTCACTTTAAACAATGACTTACACAGTGCAGGGGTAACAAATAACTAAAAAAACAGGTAATGAAAAACAGGTATATAGAAACATGTTTGATCAGATATTAAGTTGATTATAAAATTTCACCTTTGTATGTCAAATGTGTCAGGTGTGTCAAGTGTCAGGGGTGAAATCTAAGATGTCTGAGCATATTTGTCACAGATAAACAGGCAAAACATTTATCCAAATCAGAACCAGAATATGAGCATGAATTGATTTAGACTTGCTGCATGAGTTGCTATATGCTTTTAACAGCTGCTCATTATTTGTACTAATGTAACTAAAATTGGAAAGTTGTGTTAATCTAATGCAGGAATTGCAAAATATGACTCCTATGACTCGATAACTGTAAAGACAGAGACATACAGAACAACAGATACTAGATAGAGCTGACCTTGACCTTCCCAGAGTTGTCCTCCTCTTCTTTCTTGTCCTCAAAGTCAAAGGCCACAGTCATCCTCTGCTGTCTCTGCTCCTCCCACAGAGTAGGATTGAAGCTGTCGCTGTCCGACTGGTAATCTGCACACAAACATACACGCAAAAACAAAAAAAACATAAAAGACAGGGTTAAAATACCCACAAACGCAAACACATGACATGTTATCTTATATAAAGCAATGTAAAAAAGATATTATTGTAAAAAGGGGAATGAAACAAACAACATTCTGTGACCTTAAATACACCCAAACCATACGTATGTACACATGCTGGAACACACACACACACACACACGCACACACGCACACGCGCGCACACACACACACGAACACACAGTTTGTACCCTCATCATGTCGCGGTTGCTGAGGAAACATGTAGTTGGTCAAAACTTTCTGTTTGGTTTCTGGGTGGGCTTCTGTCTGCAGTGGAATCAGAGCCTTGGACTGCAAACAAAGACATGGGTTTAGTATTCCTGAGAGGTTTCCATTGATCACATTCATTCATTAATGAAGTAAATAAACCCTTAATCCACATTATGCACACACATGTCTCAGAAAATGACTTGAGTTCCCATTATACCATCTATTATTACCATCTATCTTACTTTAATTTTAACACACAAATCATAGCATTATTCTTATCAAACACATCACATTCAAACACTAACGCTGCACATCAGAAAAAGCTTTTAAATGTTTTTTGATGTTAAATTGTTTATATGCTTGAAAGAGTTACAAAGTAATCTCATAGTTTACTAGATAAAATACAAAGATATATATATTAGAATAAAGAAAGGAAAAAAACAACAACAAAAAAAACCCCCAGTTTTAAGAAGCCAGAAGTAGCACATTTGACACTTCTGTGGGCAGCACAGGTTGTCTATAAATGGAAACGATTGAGTACTGTGGCCACTCTCCCTACAAGTGGGCGCCCAGCTAAGGTGACTCCAAAGGCACAGCACAAAATGCTCAATGAGGTAAAAAAAAAAGTAGCTTAAAGCTTAAAGGACTAACTGGTGCTGGAAACGTCTCTATTTCTGATTCTGCTATAGGCACATCATGGTACATGGCTGCACAGTAGTAGCTGCTGTTGTCCACAAAAACATCACAGCATGGCTAAAGTTCACCAAAGAGAACCCTGATGAAAGTTATCCCAATAGCTGTGAATTGATCTCAGTCAATAAAGACAAAATATTATAACTGCATGTGTGTTATTATTCACTTAGGCACATTGTGTTTATCCGTATTCATGACTTAGATGAAAATCAGATTACATTTTATTTCACTCATGCAGTGCTAATGTAAATCAGAGGAATTCGTAAATCCCCAAAACTATATTCTTTACAAATAGAGCAGATACAGTATTTCTTTTCTATGTGAACACTGTGACAAGGTCTTTAAAAATTAATCTTCAAATGTGTGTTCATCATGTCATGTTAATGAAATGGTAATGTGATACACTGTAAATAGAAAATTATATTTAAAGTCCATATCTAAGATAATGCTAACACACACACAAACCATCTGGTTGTATGACTTCCTTTTTTTATATTTTAAAACTTTAAAAAGTGCCAGTTATGGTTCCTGAAAGTGCAAATGACAAGACTGAATTTGGGTTTGAACTTTGATAAAGGACGTGCATACGTAAGCAACTATTTTAAATGTAAATCTAAGCCTGAACTGCTATTTCACAAATTGCATTTGAATTTTAAATGCGCTTTCTTCAGCAGGTCAACGAGAGTCTATTGTTGCTTTGACTTTCACAAGTTCATCTAACATCTCTGATTAACATCTCTTTGAACACGTGGAGCGTGTTCTAGTGTGCCTCACAAGAAACATCTGTGTAAGGGATGACGGATGCAGCAGTACATGCGTGTTACACCACAGCATCGTATACTAGCATCAAATTTTAGTTTTAGCTTTTAAGTCTTTAATCAAGCACATGAGTTAAAATAAAATAAGAAAATGAGGAGAAAATGAAATGAACATAGACTGTAATATAATAACATGGTAAATTTAGTATATTTGCACAGCAATATTTCCATCAGTCCACTCCAAGTGTATTGGAGGAAAATACAATTTGAAGAACTTTATTAATCCCAGGTGGAAAATGTGAGTAAAAAACACTAATAGTGTTATATTTATATAAATCATAGAGACGTAATAGCACCTTGAAGCAGCTTTAACACAAAACAGAGGAAGGATGTGTTAAATGGGAATGGAAACAGAATAGAAAAACATAATACACCCAAAAGGCCCAGTAATCTGATTAATATATTGATATCTTTGTGTGCGTGCGCTGCATTCCACTGTCTCTGTGTAGGCGTGTAGGGAGGAGAGAGAGAGAGAGATACCTGATTGTCAGAAAGCCACAAAGCTGCCAGGTCCTTCAGCTTGGTGAAGGTAAACGGTAGGTTCTTCAACCTGAGAGAGACAGAGAGAGAGAAACAGAGAAAGACGGAGGGGTGAGGAGGAGAAGAGAGATGCTTCTTCCGCCCACGCACTGTACAGCCTGCAGAGCACGTAGCCATGGCAACACACTCACCCATTCCTATGGTGACTGCAGGCCGTGAGAGAACAGCTGACAGAACCAAAACGGCCATTGAGAAAGTGTTGTCTGCGTGTGTCTCTGCATGTGTGGTTGTGTGTTTGTACCTGTTATCACTGAGGTTAAGGACTCGAAGTTTGGTCATCTGTCCGATCTCGTCAGGAAGAAACTCCAGTTTGTTGGACCGCAATGACATTACCGTGACGTTCTTACAGTTACCGATCTGAAACACACAGTCCATCAGATCACATTTAAGTTAAGTCACACTTAAGTCTGGCGCTGAACAAAAGCTGCTGCATACAAGAAGTGTTTAAACTATTTAAACGTATCGATCCCCCTACCTCGCGGGGCAGCTCTGAGAGAAAGTTCTCGTCAGCAGCAAAGGTCCTCAGGCTGTGCAGGTAGCCAACGGTGGGAGGCAATGACTCCAACTCATTACAACTACAGTCCAGCTCCTCCAACAAAGACAGACTGGGTGATAGGAACAGAGGCAGAAAGGAAGACATAAAGAGAAAATAACAGAGTAAATCGTTCTTCAGGCTGCAAAATCTCTCTCTCTCTGTGATGTTGTATTATTCAAAGAGTTTTAAAGGACGAGGGTGACACTTCCTGTTGCTTTATCTACTGTCAACAAAGCGCAAGAATGAATTTAGCCTTCTAACCAGTATAGTCTGTGTACTCCATGGTATTACAAACACACTGGTGAGCCGCACTGTGTGACACGTTCCTTTGCTAGAACTGCTGAACACAGGCTCTGTAGTTTCTTTTTAGTTAATCCCACACCCACCATCTCACTCCTGTATGTGCTCATTAGCCCACAAAATGCACATTTATCTGGAGCTGAAAATAGTCACCAACCAGGGCAACAAAAACTACTATTCTCAGCTGTTTTTTTCTTAATGAATTGGAACGTCACACTGGTAACTTTAGTCTTTTTATGGGAATTGTTGACAAAAATAGAAAAACACGATGACGTCAGCCTTATCCTTTAAACTATATAGTAACCATTAAAACAGAAGGGGAGTGTGCTGAGAGAAAGAAAAAATCATCATTTTGAAAAATAAGTCAATCCATCGATAAAAGTTCAATTTGATAACCTCCCATCCTCATTTTCCAACTCTACTTTGATATTTGAACTTCTTCAACTTGGACCTCAGCTTCTCCAGTCCACTCCAGCATACAGCACAGTAGCATCCATGGCAGGCCCTCTACAGGACACTCTGACCCCCCCTTGCCTGCCATCACTGGCCTAGCAGCACGCTAACAGCAGGCTAATGTTAATGAGACAACAATTTTACAATAATATACTGTCACTGTGAACATTGCATTAGTCTGCTATTATTATTCCCAATGGTCTGTGCCATCTGGCCCACCATACGGGCTGACAGGAGAGAGGTGAGGAGAGGTGAGGAGATGAGAGAAGATTTCTACATTCATATATAAGGCAAGGTTACATTTCCCTTAGTTTTTTATTTCTTGTCATTGTATGACAAGAAATAAAATTGTATTTTTGTACTCCTTTTTACTGCACAAACTTTGCTAGAGGGGTAGTTTGAATGTGTCAAATATGATTTTCTAACAGCCATCCTAAGATTACTTGGCTGCCATCTGCCAACCACCTCCATAATCCTACATTCAATGGCAGGTGTTGCAAGGAAGCACAGTGGTTCAGTGATTAGTCATTTTAAGGTGCAAGTTTCTAGATTAAAATCTTCTCTCTGTGTGAAGCATACGTGTTTTTGCGTGGGTTTTCATCATGTGCTACAGCTAATCAGAAAGAAACTTGAACCCTGTTTGTACAGTATTTTGAAAAGTCCCTTCTGGTCTCAGTTAAATGAACAAAAATGCAGTTTTACAGAAGAGTGAACTCACAGGCAGTCACAGGCTAGCACAGGGGTCGGCAACGTGTGGCTCCCAGGCCACATGAGGCTCTAGCTCATCTCTTTTTAGTTCCCTGACTTGCTTCAAAAAAAGTGTTTTAAGACATCTACCACGTAAATCCAAAAAATGATGAACAGGATAACTGCTTTAAGCAACAGCCAGGTCTTTGCAGTGCTACATTAGGTTGACAGTGCTGCTCCATAACTGAGGGGGAAGGTCCTGCAAAGACCAGACCTACAGACTGGAAGATCCTGAGCTGAGCTCTGCCTCCAGAAATCCACAGGGCGCCCAGCCAGAGCTGAGCTGTTAAAATGAAATCTGATGAACTAATAAATGCTGATATATTATTATGGATGAAGCAGCTGTCAGTGCATCAAGTGGTTGAATATAGAACATGCATAGAGGACTCAAATACTGTATGTGGCTGCAGATAATTTGTTTCCTTTCTGGCCAAAAATGCCTTTCAGAGAGTAAAACTTGCCAACCCCTGGACTAGCAGGATAAAGAGCTCTTCTGCAAAAACAGCAACAAATTCCAACATAAATAAGTGACATACAGTATAATGTTTATGTATGAGGAAGTTTAGAAGCTTTCCACGTATCAGTCTCTGGAGCTTGTGCGCCTGGTGTATCTTTATAGTGGCCTTTTCATAGACACACTAAAGTAAAACATTTCTTGACCTTTATATGAAAGTAGCTGTAAAAATTCACTAGATGCTGTATGACAATAGAAAGAATACAATAACCTATGTAATGATTCAACGCTATATAGTATCTGTCTTATAAATATGAATAGTGTGTTTTGAATGAAAATGTGGTCATTAATTCTGAATTTGCACGTATACTATATGCATGTACAGTACAGTATAATTTCTATTGTCTAAAAGTAACTTACAGATTAATCCTACACAGAGACAGAGGGGTAAGAAAAGGATCTTATGAGAAAGGAAGTAATAAATCTACAGTACTACTTATTGAAGCTAAAACCTGGGATTTGTTCAAGAAGACAAAAATGTTTCTGCAGTGTTCAGATACAAATGGGTTAAGTTTTACAAATGCTACTGTATGTTAAACAGAATAATAAAAGTGTTTAAATATAAAATCCATCACAGGTTAACAGATTCGGATTGTGATTAAAGACATGTTCCAAATTATTACTAAAGTGTTTCTGCAAAAATAAGCAGAATCAATGTACCAAAAGTGTTTTAAAAAAATTGATTACAAGGCAAATTCTTCATGTTTATTAGCAATGTAAAGTTTATGCACATGAAAAAAAGACTTAAACATGTGTGCTCTCAAAAATGTTTCTGCTCAATTCAGCAAATCTTTTTTTTCTAAAGCAACTAATCTGATTTCTGTGATTTAATCTGAACTGTGATGGATTCTAATCACAATAACTGCAATCTCATTACTGTAATCTTTTTACATGCAATCATTTCCGTCTAAACCCTTTAGATTTCAGCAGGGCTGGTTCAGTAAATTTTCAAATAAGGATGGTGACTTTATTTAAATATTACGTCCAAATATTAAAAGATGATGAAATGATATTATGTTTTGCATCTGCAGCACAGCTGAACATCTATTTGTCTTTAAACACACCCCTGGATCCAGGAGGCTAAAGTTACTCACCCTTGCTTGGGCTTCCCACTAATGCCACAGCAACGCAGCAAACACAACACACAAACCCCCCAATAATCAGCCAGCATAGCAACAGAGCAACTAACAGTAATAAACAAGGAAACCAACAACAACAACCCACCAGAGTTTAACAATCCCCTGCTGAGATAATCAAAAATTGACAAATTATACTGTTGAAGGTGTTTTTAAACTAAAACAAAGGTCTGCATGGCGTCACTCTTTCTGTGTGTGTGTGTGTGTGTGTGTGTGTGTGTGTGTGTGTGCGTGCGTTCGCCTGTGTGTCTCCCACCTCCCGATGGTGTTAGGCAGTGAGGTCAGCTGGTTGTCATCTACCTTCAGTGTTGTCAGCTTCTTCAACATTCCTACACCACATGCAAATACATACATAATCACTTAACACAAAAACATTAGGATTCAGTGTCATTTGCTTTTTAAAGATACACATCCTGAACACATCCTTTAAAAGACTAAATCCAAAAATGACTGATTTGCCTTTGAGCTCCAGCTCCAAAAAACATCAAAAAGAAGAAAAAAAAAAAACAGTACCAAGCAAATGCAGAATGTGTTTCTGTTTGGGTATCATTTCCTGAAAAAAAATCCTGTCGTAGCTGTTCTAAATAAATGATTTAACCTTTTTTTGAAAAGAGCATTTACAGTATATATGGTACGTGTGTGTACCTATTGAGTCAGGGAGGTGCTGAAGCATGTTGGAGGATAGCAGCAGGTCCTCTAAGGCCTCACAGCCTGAGATTTCTGTGTCCAACGTCTCAATGCGGTTCTTAGCTAAGTCCAAGTACCGCAACTGCCGAAGCTTCCCTATCGACTGCAGACAGAAGAACGAAGAGAGACAGGAGACCGATGAGCAAAAAATGTCAAAGACGAAGAGTCTGAACAAGTGCAGAGCTAAAAGTGTCACTGTTCTCACCCCTGGTATAGACTGTAGAGAGTTGTTATCCAGCCACAGCTCCTTTAAGTTGTGGATCTGTTCTAACGCCTCTGGCTGAAACATGCAAACAGAAGAAAACATATCCACACATATTAACTACTTATCAATGAATGAATCAGTCATGGACACAAAAAAAAATATGATATGGTGCATCCAAAGACCAAAACTTTGGCAGAAAGAAAAAAGTGTTGGCAAAGTGAGACTGGCAATCACTCTCTAAATGCCTACTCTCTCTTGGCAGGAAGCAGAACATACAGCCAACCTACTCTTGTCATAGTCGACTTCCTGTCTGAACCTGACGCTCTGTCTTCCGCCAGCATATCGCTCTGACCCATTTTGAACCTGTGCTTCATCCCTAAATGAGGCAGTCTATAGAGGATTCACCATATGCTGCACTGGGTCTTAAAAGGAGACTTTGGAGGAGGTGGCCCCTGTAAATGGGACACAGCATCTGTGTTCCTGACATTGCTCCCCTCCCACTCTACATGTATCTTTTCACAGATAAAAACCATCCTCCTAAATGCACATACAACAATTCAAACATTTATATAAATCTTCTTGTTTCTTATTTAGTGATATATGGCACAAAAAAGTGTTGCAGTAATTCAGCCTCACCAGTTCAGTGAATTCATTGCTACCCAAATCCAACCTCTCCAACTGTGTCAGTCTGTGGATGGACCTGAGAGGAGAGAACAAGAAAACGTTACACATGATGACGTTACCTTACTAAAAATAATCCTAAATTGATGTCTGCTCGGTTGATTATATCCAGCAGCCAAGTCTTCAGACTCGATTTAAATGCAGTTTCAGCATTATCAGCTTTAGCATCAGGTACTTTGCAGTAGTTATACAAGTAAAAAGTAGTCGCTGCAGCAGTAGTATTACTGGCTTTAGTGTAGTGTTAGCGCTTTTATCATTCCTCTGTAATTGAAATGAGTATTGATCTTGAACAGTTCGGTATAGTTGTAGCAGTGTGTTCCTCAGTGTGCATGAATAACAGGAATTGATTCAGTAATATGATGGTGAACAGGAAACATTGAGGCTTCATTAGCATTCAAGAACACCTGCCATGGATAAATATAGTTTTAATCTCCACCCCTGGGAAGGCAAAAACATTTGGTAATATCATGTAGCATCTGTGTGTGTGTGTTGTCATTGGTGGAGCGCAGAGATTACAATTCAAACTCTGGTTCTAACACATCCGTACGCGCGGAGACACATATGGTGCTTTCTCTTACTTTGGCATGGTTTTCAGGTGGTTCTCTCTCAGCTCCAGGATCCGTAGTTTGGAGAGTCTGAAAAACAGAAGGCACAAAAAATATCCATTAAATGTATTAGTTTCAGATGTAACAAATGTTACTAGGAATGTCACAGAAAGCCACTCAACATAAGATGAGGAAAACGGGCCCCATTTCATTCACAACACAGTTTTGGCTTTTTGCCTTCGTCACTCTGATGAATCAGTGATTTCATTTTGATTGACTTGCACTGAAGCATCTTCATCATCCCACAGAGAAGACAAGACATAAAATAAAAATATATATATATTCAAATTAAATGTACGACATAAAACATGCCCATTTTTCACATAATGTTTATTTAGTAACGCACACAAGAGGCACCGGAAGCTTTGCAAAAACAACTTGAATACAGTCGCAACATGTATGTTGCATACACAAGAGAAAGCTGATAATTGCATGCATTACATCGGTTTACCTGCCAAAGTTAGCCGGCAGATACTCCAGGAAGGCATCGTTTAAGAAGAGCTGGGTGAGATTCAGGAGCTGCGTAAAACCATCTGGGAGTCTGGAAGAGTGAGAGAGAGATAGAAACAAAAACAAAAAAATGGAATAAAGCATGGGCAATATTCTCATAAATAACAACCCCTAAAGAAGCAGTTAGCTGCTGCTAACCTGCAGATGACTCTCCTGCTCGAAGACACACACACAAAGTAAAGGTTTGCTGTATTACACGGCTGACAGGAAAACAGCAATTACCAACATAACACCTAGTGCTTCAACTAAAGCCGACCAGCACATTTCTGTGTGTCGTAGTTATATCTCCTACTGTTACACAGAAAAATCTGCCCCAAAAGCTAAATACATATCGAAAGCATCAAACAAGAGAAAATATTATTATAAATAATATTAGACATTTTGTTTGTAGAGTACGATACCCAGTGTTTTCTGCCACATTGTTATTCAGAAGCTGTATGCCAGATTTCTGTTAGTGCTGTGTTAAACATGCCATTAATCTTATTAACCTAATGGACAAATTAGCATCCAACAGCATCCAGTAGAAGGTGAAATTAGTGAGTTATGTGTTAATGTCTTACTTGGTGATAGGGTTTACACTGGCTTCCACCACAGACAGACCTTTACAGCATTTTATATTGTCTGGAAACTCCTGGATACCTGTTGGAGAAAGACAAAGAGAAAATAAAATGTGGTGATCTAGTGATGAGTGTCTGGCTCAGAGACACACCTGGTAGGGGACGGGCTAGGAGGCTGGGATTTGAACCTGCGACCTTCTGCATCCCAGTCTGATGCTTAACCCATTGAGCTACCAGGCCACTAATCAATCAAATAAGTAAGAATATACAACTCCCAACATTGATAACTGAATTGATTTTCTGAACAATGAATAAAAAGTTGACTGAAAATGATCATTTGTTACAGTAGTTATATAGTTTCACATTTTACTAAGTCTTTATAAGACTATTTATCGTTATCTACAATACGTTTAGACAGCGGCACATTTAGATTTTGATCAAACACACTACCTCATTCATTTTGATCTGCAGGACAACTCAGTCCTGCCTGTTTCCTTACCTGCTCAACTACATGTACTGTATATTGTATCTGGATAAACTGTAATTAAAATTTTAAATGAATAGCATATAGAGTTAAGTAGATTAGGTACTTTGTTCCTGGTTCATTTAAGTTAGCCTGAGCGTACTTGTTATGAAAAAGATTGTTACCGTTTTTACTGATGTCCAGCTCCTTGAGGTTAACCAGGCTGGCGATGGTGGTGGGCAGGTTGGACAGGTCGTTATCAGGCATGCTCAGCTTCTTCAAAGCCTGGCAGTTGAAGAGTTGCTAAGGGAGAGAGAAAACCAAGGCATATTATTAATCTCTGCAAAGTCACACTGAGCTATAATAGAAGGATAAGAAAAGAGTGATAGCAAGACTGTTTGTGAGTGCTCTAACGTACGAGTGAGTGAGCAGTGAGAATGTTTTCTATTAAATCAGGAGATGCATTAGAAAAGATTTTTATTTTTGGCAAAATAAACCTAACTTAAAGTCAATTTACTAACTTTTTACAAGTGTAAATTTAATGTATTGAAACTATATAAAAACTCAAACAATTGCAGACTTTGCTTTAATTTCCAAACCACCCATGTATTGTCTTTATTGTAAGTTGTATGTTGCACTAAGGGCGGTGAAAACAACCTATGACAAATATGACAAATGTGATCAACAAATCTACAAAAACACATACTGTGCTTCACTTCACACAGAACACCCAATCTTTTTCTTACTGTGCGACGTGTCATTTTAAACTTTCTCTCATCACTACAACAAGACAACATGAAATCATTGTCATTATATTAAATTGCGCGTGACAAATCGTGCTTCTGCATTTGTGGACGCAATCATTTTGCTTTCACTGTTGTCAAGAGCAAAAAGAGCCAATGGGGTAAAGGGCTACACAGAACTAAACATGCTGCTCACGTTTTATATACATACATTTGTGCTGCCCGCAGTTCAGGCCAGACCACTATATTTAAATACACAATCACTACTAACACACAGTTCTCCAACTCACTTACATTAGGGCCAGTAACTCTGGCAGCCTCAATAGCCTTCATACAATATTGGCGCGCACACACACATTGTAAAGGCTGAGTAGATCTGAATTTAAGTTTGACCTGCCGCTTCGACAGTCCTATAATACACTCTCCATTCATGCAGGCTATATTTAGAAATCCAATTGAACACCTTTGTCATTTAAACCAGGCAAAATATCAATAAAATGAGACAGCACTCTTATAAACAGCACCTGTAATTCACCTTGAAATACTGGAAGGGCATTACTGTCCATATTTGTTTGTTTTTTTAGTGTCCAAGGATGTCACCACCTTGTGTAGCCAGGAGCTGACCTGCATTCACATGTCTTGTTTCCTGTTGCTTGACAATGTCATTAAATGTGCCTTTAAGTTAAAAATATGATTATGGCTGTTTGACATTTACTTTGACTATGTATTTATTTTATTATTCAGAAATAACAGATTTTGCACATTCATTTATATTGTTTGTCTAATTTCATCATTTAAAAAAAATCAGACATTACAATACGATACTGTTCATTACAAAACAGTTACTCACTAGTTTTTTTACTCTTAACTTGAGTCATTTTTTGGCTACTCTACCCACCTCTGCATGTCGGCCATCAGAGCTTATTTTGGTAGCTTGTAAATAATTTCATGACAGACACATTCTGTACATTCACTGCAGAGGGCCATCTGCACCTCGTGACATACCATCAGAACTCGAGATGGGATGGGGTTGTGTGATCCGTCACAGGGCAACACATGGGCATCCCTCAACACAAAGCATTTAGCAGTGAACCCAGAGGTCCAAGCTAAAAGCTATGTTTAACTTTAAAGTCTATTTTAATTATTCATTCAGTCACTCAACAGCTAAAAATAATTTGAATTGAAATATTTTTTAATTATTTAAGAGCAAAAAAATTGACGAATGCAATTAATTTTGATTAATTAATCACAGAGCACGTAATTAATTTATTTTTTTAACTGCTTGATGGCTCTACCTTATAGCAGTCCAGAGTGAAATATCTATTACTACCGAATACATTATTTAAATTGAAACTTTGTAAAGTCATTATATACAGAAGAAGAATCCTAATGCTTTAGTATGCATGTGTTTACATGTAAAAACTAATATTATCATTATTTACACACAGGAGAGCTGAGATTTAAAGAGTCTAACAAAGTGTAATGATGAAAGTTAAATAAGGCCACACAACAAACTAAAACTGAGAGTAAGGCCCCCGTGTTTTACCACAATTGTTTTAGATAAAAGCATGGTTGTGTCACCAACTGTGTCATTATTTTCTCCCATTAGCAGCTAAAAAACACGAATAGGCTCAAAACATCAACATCAACTTCTGTGGGTGTAACTCATAGCTACAAGCCAAGTAATCACTGGGGTTGATGTTAGACGTGCCATGTTGCATGAGGGGGCTAGACTTTGTGTTAAATGTCAAACGAACCAATTTTTACATGGAGAAAGAACAACAGATAATTTATAGTTGGTGATTTTGTTGGTGGAAAAAATGCACATTTGGAGTGTATTTAAACAACTGGCCAAAAGAGACGTAGGACAAAAATAATTGTTAATGGGCTAAGAGCAGTGCTTACTTGCTCATTACTAGTGTTTAGGTGCCATCAAGGCCTGTAACCCACAAAGTGCTCCAGGTGAGCAGTTCAGCAGCCAACCCTCAGGGACTGGGCAGCTTTCAGGTATAAACATATTAAACTACGTCAGTTTAACCAGAGCGTTCCTATAAAAGGGAGCAGGGTTTTCAGTATCCTCCGTGATTCTGGATTTTGTGTTGGACGAGTAGTTTTGACTGTGAGGGTTCAGTAGTAGATCTAAAGGGTCACAGGTAAAACATTAGACTTAACTTTGTTATAATGAAATATTGGTCAAAAGTTTGAGACAAAGGAAGATTACAGTAGGTTACAGTAAAAAGAGGTCAACATGTAGCTCAGAGTTACCTTGGGTAGTTCCTCAATCTGGTTGGCATCTAGGTAGAGCTCCTCCAGAGTCCTCTCGAAGCTGAAGATTTCCTTGGGGACCTGCTGCAGACTACAGTGGGAGTAGTCCAACACTGATATCACTTCCTCTTCACCACGGAAACAACGGCACGGCACCAACCGGCCAATCAACTTCCGCTTGGTGGTCATTTCCAGACACTGCACTAAAGGGCAAAAGAAGAGGAGAAAGATGATGTTAGATTAATGCCAGTTGCATTGCATTGTAACCCTGTATGATGATCACTTAAAAGTTAACAGAGGCTTATGGAAAAATGGAAATGGAATTAAATGTGCTACCTCTTCAGAAACGTGTTGAAGCAGGTAGCAATATTCATATGTGTGGGATCTTCTCTAAATGCCCATGTGAGTTTAATTCATTAATGTTGACAAATAGCACAGTTCTTATGAGTAATGCAATGCAATTAATGCAAAGCTCATGATATGCTAAGTCTGAGGGTGTACATCATTTACATGAATCAGCGGCCTTCTGGGTATAACTGATACTGATCTGCTCTATCAGCTCATCGGTAGAGCCATGTCAGCTCTCTGAAAAGAACAGATCTGTGATTGACTGGCACCCTGTCGAAGGTGTATCCTGCCCCTCACTCAGAGGTCCACAATGAGAGGTGATAAACAAGTATGGATAATGAGCGGATGAAAAGAGCAACTCTTTAGCAAACGACATTCTTCTATTAGATCCCTTACAGAAACATCAGTGATCAGAGATGACATTAAAAACTGAAACCTCAAAGTGCACAGTTATGTCTATACTATCTGAGGTTGTAATTCAAGTTGGTCGTCTTACACCAACTTGTTATCGATTGATGGACAATGTGCATGAGCATGAATCCTGTTATGATAACTGTTATGTATTTTACTGTACTGACTTCTACTATATTTACAGAATCTTTAGTTGATCAATGTGATTTTATATTCATGATCAATCACTTAATTATTAAATTAGTATTGATAGGAAGGTTTGTTTCTGTGGAGCAAATTAAACATCCATTCTGGTCATGAATCTTTCTTGTTCCATTGCAACATCCAACACTGTCTAATATAAGAAATATGACATAAAGTGTTTATGTTGTAGTATATAGTGTCACATCACGTATATTCTGCCACTTATATTAACATGGGGACTGTAAGCTTTCTCCACAGCAGTGCCTGGCTGTGCAGTGTCTTCCTGCAGGATGAGCTTGGCATGCGGGGAGAGCCTGGAACTGTATGCAAACAAATTACACATGTATACATTAACTTTGGCCAGTAGTCTTTATGGATCGGATGTAACTAGCCAGAAGGCCACGAAAAGATCCTATCGAATGCAATTTAAATGTAAAGGTTGAAGGTTAAGTAGACGTTAATATAAGATTTCACAAGTCGGGATAAGTCAGATCAAGAATGAATTTTCATTTAATGTGAAAAAATCTTGTTTGCATAAATGATTATTGTTGTACTGCAGCTCACAAACAAAGGGAGGGAAGTTTGCATTAAAACAAGGCCTTGACTACCTGATTTGCCTCAGTCTGACTGCTGAAGGCTCATGTTAGATTCATCAGTACTCCAAAAAGCATTTGTACAGAGAACGGAAAACACAGTAACCACAACCTGTTGCAGTGTAGGAGCACTGTGTTATAAAATATGAACATATCCCTTAATGGAGAAGGACCAAGCTTTGTTTTTTGCTGACAAGCAGGTGTAAAAGCTGGGGAGGTTGGATAAGACAGCCGTCCCTACCCAGCCAGTGTGACACACACAGACACACAAAACAAGCAAGCCAGAGTCATGTAATTAGAATGAATCCTTTGTAATTTGGCGATCGCTCCATCACTCTGCTCCAAAGCGCTAGTGGCTGAATGGCACAAGTAGCTTAAACATAGTTATTAAAGTACTTGTGTGAGGATTTATCATTCAGCCCAATCATTTCAAACCCAAACATTTACTACACAGAATCTACTGACAAAAAATAAACTTATATGGCAGCTCTTTAAAATGGAACAAAGACTGAATTTTCATTTATCAGACTCCTGCCTCAATTTCTTGTTTGATCTGAGTGAGCTCAAAGCAGCTGTGATGCAGTTGTAAAAGAATAACAGGAGGTGATGAGAATTGAATTGTGATGCAGGAGCAAGACAGGAGTCAAAAGGGGGGGCAAATGGGAGAGAGGGAGGGAGAAAACATCAAAATGAGGAAGTGCAGAGGGTGCCGAAAGATAAGACTTAGAGCTTTATCTGTCTATAAACACACATATGTCCATCTGCACATGGAGACCAGATGAATTCAGATGATAGACGGGGGAACTTGAGCATTTTCAGGACACCTTATCTGCACTTGTTTGCTGAAGGGCCAGTGAAGTCTGATAAAATAAAAACTGAAAATCCTCCAGGACTGTTTATCTCGAAGGGTTGGACCATTAAAATCAATAGCTCAAAGCCGGCGTAATGAGACAAGTCAGGATTTACTGTTTGTCTGCTGCATGGGTAAACCCAGCTATTTTCACGGCACTCACATCTTGCACCACTGGTTCTTGTCTAACCCCACATGTTTAGAGCTTGGATAGGATGTTTGGACAGAATTTTAACAGTGAGGACTGCACAAAAAAACCCGTCCTGTGTTTACCTTTTACCTTATACTCAACATGTTAGTGCAATGTAAGAGGAGTGGGCTTACATATCAAAAAACTACAGAGGAAAGATGCTAAGCAGTTCAAGGTGAAAAACGCTGCACTGAAAAGCAAATGAGGTTAAAAACAGAAGTAGTTCTGCAAGAATGACCCAGGTTCAAAAACACGGCTCGGCCGGGTGGCTCATCCGTATCTTAAATGTTACTGTGGCTGTACAGGTGAAGACATTACACAGTGACTGAATTTGTTTAGGGCGTAGTACATGTCTTACACCTCTGCCACACATCCAGTCTTTTATGGTTTCAGCCAACCGTGATTTCCTCTCAAATATTTGGTTTCAGTGTGGCCCTTCAACCAGCAGAGGACACTCGTTAGGTCACACACTTTGTACACAGCAGCAGTATTACTCATTTTTGTGTTAGTCGACTAAACAAGCACTCTGAGTGAGTTTGACTGAAAGATACATGACTCCCAACAGTGCAAAATCACTTTCCTGCATCACTTTCCTGCATCCTCTATCAACTACTTGATATCCCAGCCAAGAGCCAGATAACTTATAATAAGTCACAAATAAACAAACAACAGACACCAGCATCATCAGATATAACAGTTAACTTTTTATTTTATTATTTACACATATTGGAAATCTGGCTTTGCTCTATCTTTTTATTTCTGTCCAACTGACACATAGTGAAGTAATTTGGAATAATTTTAGGACGTCTTAAGACATCCAAAGTGACCCAACGTAAAGGCACTGATAAGTAACTTTAGTGGTTAATGATCTGACAATGTCAACGGCATAAATATGAGCACACAGCCTGCTAAATAATCTGTTTTTATTAACTACTGATGCTGCAGCTGCTTGATTATGCCCTCACAGTCTATTGATGTAACAGCGTAAATATGCAAAGACAGAATGGACTAAAAATAACAGCTTTTTTTGTCCAGAGAGCAGAGAGAGAGAGAAATGAGAGCTGATATTACCCATAAGAATTAAACAAGTGCTAAAACAGCAGAAACAATGACAAATACTGGGAGAAATGGGTGATTGTTTATATGAACCACAACAAGAGGTGACTGCTCATGACATAAACTCACCCAGACACAATATGTATATCAGGAAGCAACAAGAGAAAGAAAATATACAGAACAGGATGTAGGGCTGCACAGACTTTAGTGCTATCTCAACATAAATATGAACTAAATGGCAAAAAGATGCTGCAATTCGACCAGTCATGCATATCATGTCTTAGGAAAGAAAGTTAAGCTTACTTTTAAAATATTTGCTTTAATTTCCTGCTTCTTTGTATTTGTGGTACTCTGGTTGACCCTATGTGTGAATGAATGAATGTAAGGAGGACACTTAGGTGCATTCACTCCTGTCCAGACCTGTCCAGTAAAGAACAAAAAAAAAAAGTAATAAGAGTGTCAGAACAGGCCCGCACCAATAAGATGAAACTAGGAAGTGAGCGTGGTTGGCTGTGTTGGCTCTTGCTGCTGCTATGGAAACAGCATGACAGAGCAGACCAACTCTTCTGCAGCGGCAAAGATACATGTGCAAGCTCCCAACACACACACACACACACACACACACTTAAATAATGGAGCTTTGTTCTGTACAGTACAGAGTACAATGAGGGAAAAAACAGATATACAGTATGAGTAGTGAGAAATGTTGCAGGACTGTTATTGTAACACACTCTTGCCCACACATACTACATACACATGCAGCTACCCACACACACACACACACATAATAATCGTTGTACCTCCTGAGGCACAGCCATGGTAGAGGGGGCACCAACCAATCCTGTGGTCGGTGGTTCGATTACCAGCTCCTCCTGGATTAAATGTCAAAGTGTCCTTGAGCAACACACTCAACCTAGAGTTGCCCCTGGTGAGTCAGACCAGCTGCATGACATCAGTCCCTTTGTAAGCGTGGACCGTTTACACACAATCACGACGTAGTGGAAAAAGTAATCTGACTCTTTACAATAGTAAAATGAGTAATACTACGCCAAAGTACTTGTATGCAATCAGTATACAATAAATCTTGAATTCAGACTCCGACTTAATGCAAGTACACGTAGAGAATTATTAACTAAAAATGTACCCACATGTGTAATAAGGTCACTTTCATAGTGCCATATGTGGTTAGTTGTAACACAATTTTTGCTGTAGGAGTTTTAATTACCAAATATTAATGATAATGTTTTTGCTAGTGAATCTGAAAATGTAATTAAAAAAACAATTTTATATCAATTTAGTATTTTATTTTGTAAAACAGTAAAATACAGTATTCAATATAATAGTTTGATCAGATATTATTCTATGTATTTTAGAATGATTCCACAAATGAGTGTCTGTGTCTTGAAAAAACAGGATGGTTTGAGACTAAACTGTGAAGTGAAAAAATTTAATTCTTGATAATTATACATATTTATATAAAACAGGTTATGATTTATTTCAACTTTCACAAGAAAAAGTAAATATTCAAATCTAATCCCAAGAAAATATGTAATACTGAAATGTAAGTATCATGTCACTCAAGTATCATCATTTGCTCAACTCAAAGTACCCTATCTACAAGATAAAAAAACGGCATTTCAAACAGAAATCATCTATTTAAAATATGAATTATACTATGTTATAACTTACAGCCCAGGATTTTTTTGAATTTGCTCGATTAATATTGGGTAATATAATATAATTATATTTAATAATATATAGTATATAATTGTAATTAACCCAGAATGAAATGTTCACAACCAATAGTCCTCAAAATCTTTATTATAATTTCTATTAAAATAATTAGGTATCATTAGGTATTAGTATCAACTTTCTACATAAAAAACGACTTTAACGATTATCTACATACAACTCGTACATTTTCTGTTAACTATTTTAGCTCTGTGACTGAATCTACAATAAAGAATCACACACTACCAATCAAATGTTTGGACACCCATAGAATTTACCAGGTTCGGCAGGGGGCTGATTTTAAAATATCACCTTGATCAGAAAGACATTGAGTATTGTAGCTAAAAACAGCTGTTTTTTAAAGGAATAGTTACATAAAAGTACAGAGGCCTGTAAACAGCAAACGTTAGCACTGTCTTCCAATAGCATGTTGTGTTTGCTAATGCAAGTTTATGCATTTAAAGTGATCATTAAAAAGCCCCTTGCAATGATGGTAACACAACTGAGGACATGTTTTGTTAAACGTTTGACTGGTAGTGTATTTTAAACATTATACATATGTGACTTACATACTAATATGTTCATTCGTAAAGAAACTTGTAACTACAGCTGTCAAATATATATATAGTATCACACTACTTGAGTAAATCGTCCGTTCCGTCACTGTTAGCAAGCAGTCAGCTTGGTGTCATCTTCCTGAATTTCCCCTGAAGAGGTCTCTTTCCCTCTCTCTTCCTTCTGCTCTTCATTCAAGTGTGTGTGTGTGTGTGTGTGTGTGTGTGTGTGTGTGTGTGTGTGTGTGTGTGTGTGTGTGTGTGTGTCTCCTCCAGCAGTTCGAGAGGGTGAAATCCCTCGGGTCTCATCACAGCCATCACTTCACGTGCAGCCTTGCCATCGCCATAGTAACTGCTGCCATAGAGACCGTCTCCCAGGAGCTGGGTGTATTTTTACTCATTCTCTCTCTCTCTCTCTCTCTGTCATAAAACAGAACATGCTGCACTCAGTGGGCGACCGCTCCACATTTGGTGACGCTTTACATAGACTCAAATATATCAGACATCTTTATAGCACCTGAACAAACCCTTTAAAGCAGCTTCTCTACATTTCCTTCTTTCTTAAAGTGTGAAGGCTGCACACTGCGGAGTTCACCCCAGGCTCCTGCACTCGCTCACAGTGAAACAGTCACACACTGGCACTCAGAAGCACATGTGAAATACATACAGTAAAACGGCCACACGCACACACGGTATGTCAATGGCAAAAAGTGACACATATGCATGAAGCAGTGACGGCGAGTGAAAATGTAAGGTCATTTTTCACATCATCGTGCTTCACATTGTAAAACAAATCCCTGAGCCGTGTGTCAGCAGTGTTGTGAGACGGTATGTGGGAGGCAGTAAAGCTAAATAACAGCCAGGGACAGGTTGTTCCTTCTTTTTTAACATTCATTGAATAACAATTAACAGCAGTTACCTGCACATGCATAAAAACACAGAAATGTGTTTGTGTTTTGACTTGATCCAGGTTCTTACTAACCAAAGATAAGTAGAAATATGCTACATTAGTATTATCAAGAGTGATTTGCATGTGCGAAGGAACATAACAGAGGTGTGAAGTACAGCTATATCTTTAGGGGGATTATGAATTTTGCTAATGAACATTGCGTTTGACATTGAAGGTGTTTTGTAGCCTCACAGCCATTGTAATATGTGCTCTGGGTGCGTGTCACATTAACAAGGAATAAAATAAGGGAGAAAACTGAAGAGAAGTTATCCCTCTTGCTGAGTAAATACAACCATCTGGTTAATGCTTGGGAACCATGCATCGGTATTACTCACTCTATTAAGAGATGTCGGTGTCAATCATTTTAAGCATTTGAACAAATGAACGTTGCTTTTTCTCCAGTGGCTGTAAAGTCTCAAAAATGACTGTTGACTCGTTTTCACACTCTCGTCTTGTCCAATCTGCCTGCCACTGTGGCTCCAGGTGGCATGTCTGTAAAACTCGATGACCCACACACCACTGACGCTAAAAATAACAATCAGCCAACGCAACGAAACACAACAGCTGACAATTCACCTGCACCCAAAACGTGGGGCTCAATTATGCTCAGATGCATGAATGAACAAATACACAAATGAAGCAAGTGGGTCAATCCTCTGTTACCTAAACTGTCACAGAGCGACCTGGAAAGATGTTTCCAAATGACAAAGGTACCTGCTCTCACTCTGTACTGGATAAGTTTAGGATCTCACCGGATTCTGTGACAAAAGTCAACAAATGACAGACAGAAAGTTAGACAGGGAAAACAGTGGGATGTATAAATAGTACACCACACAGACAGATAAACAAGCAGCCAGACAGAAAAAGGCTGCGTGACACAGAGCCAGGAACAGGAGAGAGAGTCATGCTACCAGACAAAAGCATATCTAGGTTACTGCATCCTTCATAACACGGCTACATACAACATATCTGTCAACTAATTAGCAGAAAAACAAATTTTTATCAGTATCTGGCTTGGAGCCCAACCAACCTGCCCAGTGTTTCATCAGCTGCTGCTTATTGTTCTTTTCTTTCCACTCCCCCCCAACCGGTCAAGGCAGATGGCCGCCCACCCTGAGCCTGGTTCCGTTGGAGGTTTTTTTTGGGTTGGGTTTTCTGTAGAATTCTATATTGTATATTCTATAATATTTTATAATTCTATATTATAGTTCTATTCTGTAAGGTCTTAAACTTTATATTTTAAAGTGCCTCAAGATGACTTCCGCTGTGATTTATTTTATTTAATAGAAAGGAACTGATTTAAATTTAATCAAAGGTTACGACATCACACAACCAAAGCCAGTCACTGAGAACTGATGGCTCCAAGAACAAGTTGCCAGTGAACAGCATTTCTGGCATAACCATAAACCTACTAACTCATTTACAGCCAGTTCAAAACGTCACGAATTAAAGGAAAGCTCTCCATTTTTTCATTGCTAAAAAGAAGTCAGACAGCAGGTTAGCATAAGAAACGTCTTTGGCTTTGATAAAGTGAAAGATCAAGTCTGTGTGCTGACGCTGATGAACCTCTGTTGTTTTCTTCTGACTCGACTTATTTGACTTCAGGCCTAAACCACAAAACACTGACATGACTTAAACATCAGAGGTTAAAAAAATATAGAAAGCAGTTGCGTAGTATTATGTGTTAAAGTGGAGTGGTGCCATTGTCAGCAGACAGTCAGCTGGCTGCTCACAAACATTTCCAGACTGACTTCATATTTTAGCTGAAGGCTTCATTCGTCCAACTGTTCCTCAGTATCTGTGAAGCTCACAGAGAAATTACTTTATGAGAACCTCGCCTCTCCCTCCTCTCCTTCTGTCATGTATCACTTTCTCTCTATCTCTGCCCTGTTTCCAGGCCATGCTTTTATTTTTTCTCTCCTCTGTTCTTCCAGGGTTGTGCTCAGTGGCCCAGTTCTGCCCGAGACGCCCCGGCACATCTCCTCTTTCTGTCTTCTCCCTTTTTACCCTTTCAGGCTTCTCTCTCTCTCTCTGCTCTTCCTCCATCTGTCTCTGTATTTAACTTTTTCTTTCTCGCTCGCTTCCTCCATCCCACCCCCCTACCAAGAGACAGAAAGGGAAGCCATCTTAACGCGAGCACAGTACTTTTTGTTTTCCTCTCAACAGGCGCATCTTGATCTAAATCCATTTTTAAATTCCAGGAGGTGAATCACTGGAAACATAAACTTATCATCTTGTGTTTGAGAGGAGGAAATCTCCACATACTGTGGTCTCTGGTCTCCATCATCAGATTGAATGGAGTAAAAGATAAACAATGACTTTTCAAAACTAAAGTTGGTTTCCTCATAATCACACGTACAACCTACCTCACCGCAGAGACTTGTTAAACTTACAGCATCACTGATGAAAATGTATGATGTGTTTGTTTACCGACTGTGGTTCAGAATGCATTTTTTTCAACTAAAAGTAATTTACTCTATAGAGAACTATAAAGACTTACGTGTTAAACAGAGAAGACTGAAGCGGAAGCTTTTGAATTTCTCTTGATGTCAATGTCAGCCTGCGAGGGTGTTTTTATGTGTGTATTTGGGCATCTGTGTGCTTCCTCTGTGTTATTTATTTAAGGTCACCTTGTCACGCTGGTGTCCCAGCAGCTCACCCAATGCTCAGAGCCAGAAGGAGAGAAAAGTGAAAAGAAGACAAACAAACAAACACACACACACACACACACACACACACACACACACACACACACACACACAAAATGACAGTGTACAGTGTTTACTATTACAACATGTCTTTTAAAAATGCTTCAAAATGTAAACCTAGAAGCTTTGAACTATTCATATCATGCACTAACAAGAGGGTGATACTGCTGCTGCTCGAAACTCATACATGTCATGTGTCATTTTTTTTATTGACTCCATGTTAGGTGGAACAAAATCTAAACTCAACATTAGCATATTATCACATAAAAAGCTGTTATGGTTCAGTTCCCGATTTATGCATCCAGTCGAAAAACTATGTTATGTTTCAAAGTCTGATATTCACAGTTTTTACGCTCTGTTTCGGGCTAAAGACTGAAATGCTCCAGTGTGTTCATCAGCTACTCACTACATTGTGTCTCTCTGCAGCGTATGGGTACATACACCCAATTCGTCAGTTTCATCTGTGGAAACGATGCCACTAAAAGTGAGAGGCTTCAAACCAAAACAAACTGCTGAAAGATACAAAAAAAGGGCAGAAGGGAACTGCAGAGTTGGACAATACCTGTTTCCACTATCATCATTTGTTGTATCTTAAATAAAAGTACTGATTAGTGCAACTTTGAGGCATCACGAGCCAGAATCGTAGGTTAACCCTCAGACAGATGTCTGTGTGGGATCTGTGTGGGACAGTTGTCCCAGATGTGACTCTGCGTCCAGTTTTCTTTCCCTACTGTTTTCTTTCTTTCCCCCTCTGATGAATACAGAACACACATAGTCCTGAATGCAAAAGAACAGTTCACCTTCACCTGAAAAACTCCCTCCGTACACACTGAGAGACCTGCTGCTTTCTGGAACAACCTCTCTGTCTTTCTGTCATCCCTCTCTCTCTCTCTCTCTCTCTCTCTCTCTCGGTTTGGCTGGAAGTCAATCTCTCTTTTTTTTTCACAACTAGCTGATAGCTGTGCATGACTGTCTGGATCTCTATTCATGCGTCCACTCCATCTATCACCTGCTGCTGCCTCTGTCACACCTCTATCCTGCTGTCCCCTCTTCGTCTTCCCCTTTCTGCCTCTCTCTAAATGAAAATAGATTATATGCTGTGGCTTTTCATCTTTGCATTGATACCCTACACCTTTATCTTTGAAGCAGCCGAGCCGGGGTTACTCTTTTGCTCAAGGTCACTTCCACATTGATGCACAGTGTCTGTTGCAGTAATTGAACCTGTGACCTCTCAGCTAGACCACAGTCTCTCTGAAAACTGACTCTACACATGTTTTCACTGTTTTGGATGTTTTTCCTCACAGTGCATGACAGCATCCATTTGCATAAACACCTTACTTAAGTTTTATCCCTAAAGCTTAGCACTGTGAGTGGTTGCCACGGTAACCAGAGGACTCAGTTGTCCAAAATTACCATAAAACACTCGTTTAAAAGCCCTGGCTAGGGGTGGCGTTTTGACAAGCTTACTGCAACATTCCTGAACCACTTCCTCAGGTGAGAAAAAACAGACTGGGAATAAAAAAAATCATTTCAACATCCACTGTACGCTGTTTTTGTTTTTTAATTCTGTGGACTGATTGAAAACTTAGTGAATCTGAGTCCAGTATGTGGAAATGTGGAAGTCTGAGGTTCAGAGTTTTTGATCTGTATCATATTCAGTGATGAAGTTGCACCTGTTTAATGGTATTACACACTCTACAGTACTCATTTCATTAAAGGTGCAGTATATAACGTTTTTCTCATTTCTTGTTGTAGGGAGAGGCAGCAGTGCGCTGATAAATGACAACGCAATGTAAACACCAAACAGCAGAAACTGATGGAAAATGTGCATTATAATCCAAAAAGAAAATAAACAACTGCATCCAGATGAAGCGACACTATATCAGACTCTAAACACCTGTTCTCGTTGATTGAATACGATCCGCAGTGACAAACACTTACAGTATATTGCACACATACTGCAATCTGCTGCAACTTAAACACTGTGGGGAAAGGACTTAAGTGCAACAGAGACTGTCTACCAAGTGATGCAAGTAGCTCACACCTAATACATCATAGAGAGAAGTCAGAAGTACAGGAACCAGGATGCCAATTCAGGAAGCAAATGTATAAAAACTGCACTTATTCCTGGTGCAACAGTCTGAGATTGTGGTTCTGTTAAAATGCTCAGTGTACAGTATAATGCCTTCATATTTCGATCCAACTACGTTGCTGCTGTATTGTTTAGACTGACAACCAACAAGCATGTAACTTTAAGCTTTTTAAGCACTCAGCTCATTTTACTCTAAATAACTATCGTAATATTACAATACAGTTTATGGAAAATGGATGCAGGGGGCTTCGTCTTTGCATCCATATGCTGATGGCAATAAACAATAAGCAATAGATATTAATCTGTCTAAAACCTGCCTAAAACTTTTGAATTTATGTTCTGCATGTTAACACTGCAGTTCTTTGGTAGAATCACATACAACTTCTGATTCCACTGAGACGCATTCGCAAACATTTTTCTAATTCTAATAAAAGCTGGAAAGAAGTGACGCATCCTGTTACTGATCATCACCTCAACTGTAATCATCATAATAATCCTTATGCCTCACTATTACCATCTGTCCCCATCAGTTACCATCGGCACCTAGCAGACTGAGCTTGTTGCAGAGCCGAGTGACAACACACACCTTCAGTGTCTGGACAGGGGAGACATGAGGAGAGTCAGAGTAAGGAGGCAGAACCGCGAGGATACATCGGTGTGAAGCCCACTAGTCACGACACAAAGCCACTGTGGAAAAGGGTTTAACACGACACCATCGCCACGGAGCCGTGGGCATCACAAGGCAAATCAGGCCAGTCAGTCAAGGGTGAGACACTTCACTCCCACATACCTGGGCACCATCGAGCTTCACCATCACGATTCACTGCGCTTCAAAGGAACAGATCATGTATCGAAGCTAATCAGGAATGAGGGGTATGTTTGTTACTGCAAGGAAATGTAACATTAACTCTGAATCTTCACACTTAAGTTGCAAATGTTCTTGCATACAAAAAGCAACAATACGTCAATGCCACAAATGAGCTGTGGAAACACACACACACACACACACAGTCTGTACTTGCTATTTGTCACTCCCCCCACTCCCCTACCTCTCGCTGTCTCTCCGTCTTTCTAGCTCCAATGGTTTAACTTCCTTCTGTGGTTTAGACTTCTCAATCAACTACCCGATTGGAGAAAAATAATATGACATAGGTGGGGTAACACACACCTAAAGACACAGCTAAGAGTCCCAAAGACTGGACTGTTCACAGTTAACGACTGGAAATCCAGCATCCAACGATGCTAAGTTAAGGTAAAGCTGTAGTTACTGTACGTCTCTCTAGGTTGTGTTGAATCGGTCGCTGATGACGGTCATAAATATTACCACGTTTAAAAAAATCTTTATGACAACAACTGGCAACAACAGGTTCTTTGGCTTTAAGACTAGAATCTTTACGCAACACACACTTAAGAGATTTTCTCTGCTGACTGGCAGCAGAGCCTGAGTCACTGGAAGTCTCTACATCCAACCAGTCATCACGACCAAATCCCATTCATAACTGTGTGCGCGGGGCTTTTAGTCTGCACTACCAGCTGCTAATCATTGTACGAACCAGGAAAATGTTCACATATAACATGTTTGTCAGCGTGAACTTCTGTCAGCAGTCCTCTCTGTCAGTCACACATGCGCACACACACTAATCTTTGTGAGTCTCTGTGCACAGATCGATGAGAACTCGTGACATCATTTTTAAGACTTCACGAGCTAATGGAGCAGTAAGCCTCAAAACCGCCACTTTGAGGGGGTGTCACAATTAAAGAACAAACTGGTCCCCACAAATATAGACATACATGCACACACACAGTCACATGCAGCTGTACACACTCATACACACACATGCATGGATGGGCATTCACTAGAGTCTAAAGTGACACAAAATACTGCACATACACACTGGTCTGAGGTTTTCCCTCAGTCACGTGTAGTGCAGTGGTCTATTAACATTCTCCACACATCACTGCCTACAGTGAGCCTGGGGATTTTGCTCAAATGTAAAGGAAAAACACTGTCAAATAAAGTCACCAAACCACTTCTCATAACAGCGATAAGCTCATGAATGGACACAGTCATTCATCAGGGCTACATTCAAGTACAGTTTTCAGAAAGAAAATGTTTTTATACGGCATGGCATTTTAACTGTAATACTGTAGTAATGAATGTTTGCTTGAATGGTTGTACTAAGCTGTACACCGACTTCTGCTTATATTTAGAGCCTACAAACAGCCAAAGAGCAGTGAAAGGTAAATAAGGGCATAATATCGTCTATCGCTAAGGGTGTGATGATACTTCTGGCTCGCAAGACAGAACGATACATGATAGGGGGTTCATAAGATCAGACGATATTTTATATAATATGAGAAATCTTGAATAACAAAATATAAGACTGGAAGAAAGTTCAAGGTTTACTTCAAGGCTTGATTTAGTATGAGACTGGAAAAAAAAAACCTAAATGATAATGCTGCTTTTTTTTTATTGGCTGGAGTTGAAGATTCAGAGTGATGCTGTAAAAAAACATGATGTGCATAGAGCGGAAATAGACTGAGACTGTCAAAAAGTGCTCACTATACTTTTCACTTTACATTACAGAATAAAACACTGTGTTTTATTTCTCCTACATTTAGATTTATAATTAAATTCAGATTAATAATGATAAACAGAATCAATTAAAATATTTTTTCTTTATCCACTCTGCAACATTTACAAGCCATCAGGAGTGAGTAATTAAAATGTCGCATATAGGTAGAAGTAGGCCACAACAGAATCTTCTTACATAGTGTCAAATCGTTCATTTCTACTAAAGAGATTAAAAAAAAAAGGAATTTTCTCTGACTAAACAACGATGGACCCACGAGTAGCAAACTGCTACTGAGTAGAAACTCATGATGTTACAACCATGACGATTCACAGCCACAATATCCACACAAAAGTTACTACTGGTCAGTAATTATTATGTTAAGTTGGTCAGTTGGTAATTCATATTTTAATAATCAACAACATTAAAACCAACAGGAATCAATACTAACCCTGTGTAACGCCTTTTGTGTACTTAAGAGCTCTGTTTGTGTCCAACAAGTAATAAAAACACAATAATGAGCCCCTGTGCTACACGGGGTGACACACTCCTTCATTAGCATGTACATACACACACACGCACACACACACACACACACACACACACACACACACACACACACACACACACACACACACACACACA
>JAUYWH010000020.1:19881665-19958772 GCA_034779795.1 Ctenopoma multispine | reverse complement strand
CACACACACACACACACACACACACACACACACACACACACACACACACACACACACACACACACACACACTGTAGTTTATTTTGAGTCAGGCCCACATACACTGTCCTGCTGCTGGAAATAGTCACCAGTGCACCAAATCTGCAGCTGGAAATAGTTCCCAACTCGCACTCATTACTCCTGTTTGAGTAATATTTTGCTAGAAATGTAAGTTCCCTGTGGTTTTAGAAAGTGATTTAGCCTTTTTGGAAGACAAAGCTACATGTACGACTATTTTAAATACATTTACGTGTGTCCTCAGTAGAATCAAATGCCACAGACAGGCTTGTATAGGATTTGTTCAGTATTACTTCATTAAGAAAAGACCTGAACGTGTAAGCAGAGAGATCGTGACAGCAGAGAAAAAGCTGTCTTCCTGAGATAATACAATGTCAAAAAGCAGCGAACCCGAATAAACACAGAGACAAACCATATCTCAGTCTGCATGTCCCAGAGCCAATGACAGCTGAGCTGATACAGACCGAGCAGGACAGGAGACAGATGCTGTCGACTTAGAGAGATCACTCCACTGCACTCAACCTCACGCCCATTCTTCTTCTTCAGTGCCTTTTTTAGTCTGCCTGTTCAATTTACTCTTCTGCTTTTTAAAAGTTTCTCTGTTGATCTGTGGTAATGAAAACTAAAGATGCTGCTAATCGTAGTTAAATGTTCACTGCAACCATATGTTTGTGTTCCTACTTTTACTCCATCTCACTGGAAGTAAGTAAGTCTCTTTTTTTTAACTACTGTATACTGAAATGTCCATTTTTATTAGAAGTTTCATTTACCCCAGTGTAAAACGCTATGAATCTCCAATGGACGGCAGGACTCTAATAGATGCCTTAGGCTCGCTCTTTGTCTCCCCACCACTCACATTCAAAATTCAGCTCAGACCAGAGGCTACGCAGGTCTTTGTCCCATGAGGAAGAGACACAATCATCCACAACACATGGACAAACAAACCACCACAGGACAGAGACAGACCTGCAGAAATGTCTGTTGTGTGAATCCTGATAACTAAGATGCAGCAGAACAAGTGTAAATATTCTTATGATCTCAGACAGTGATGTCTGATCTACCAGCTGCTCATAACACAAAAAGATTTTAAATATTTTCTCATTCGAACTTTGCACTACTTTTAATATATATCTGTCTTTTTGTGTGGAAAAGAAAGGAATCTCAAAGTGGACACAGCATGTGGTATTACATGAGCCAAGTTTTGCAGTCTTTCTCAGACTTTCTCAGTAAGATTGAGTCTGTGACTATATTTTTAATGCCTGACTTACAGTGTATTACTCACTTTTTGTTAGTGACTAGCATCTACAGCATTCTGCTGGAAGGCAGAAACCGTAAGCTTCTCATACATAAACCTGAAATGAATCAACTAGTGTAAACCATCACTTCATAGGACTTAACAATAACCTAATCTTAAAGTAATGATTAAGTTACAAGGACTTGCTTTTCGTCCCCCAACGGATAAAAAGGTTAGTAACTAATGTGACAGAACAGATTTATACCTCACAACGTGAGTAACACAAGCACGCAGGTGCAAACACACACACAAAACTGAGCAGATTCAGCAGAAACACAGGGTCAAACCTTACGACACACTGGGCAAGTGTGAAAGATTCGGCTAACCCCACACACACACACACACACACACACACACACACACACACACACACACACACACACACACACACACACACACACAGGTATAGTGTGAAACACCTTGCTACAGTCCTGCCAGGTTGTTTAACAACTGCACAGGCACCTACGGCTTTTGTCAAACTGTTCGTGTGTTCACTATCAGGACAAAGACATGAAACACACTGCCAACACATTCTACACATCTAAACAGCTGCTCCCTGTGTTTTCTATGTAACTGAGCAATGAAGTACACATCTGGCCATGTTGCCTCGCCCCTGTCCCGTTTTCCACACCCCTCAGAAGCTGCATTATCCCACAATGAACTGCTGCAGCCACAATATTCAGGCTCCATTTCCTCCTTGTCAGTGACAGGTCGTCGCCTTTAGTGTTCTTGTAGCTGTCACAGTAGATAAGAGGAGGGTTTTTTTTTTGTTGACACAGACGAATACCAGAAGCTCTACGACCCGTCCCTTCACTATATCACAGAAGATGCTGCCTGGTGAGCCACAGCTGTGCATCTTGAACCCTGTGGCATCGCGACACTGCTGGAGCAGGCGTTTTGCACTGCGGGGTCTAGTTTGAGTTATAGAAAAAAATGAAAATAGATGTTTCGACAACCATTAACCTTATTTGTGTTGACAGTTTGTTTAAAAATTTCTTCTGTAGTTTTCTGTTTACTTATGTTAATGCTCATTTCCTGTCAAATCTCTAATGTCACCCAGTGGACAAGTTGTTCTCTCTTCTTACAAACAGCACTGTCTTTTGTAAGACAGTATTGAGTATTTAAATTGATCAATTCAAGCAAATATGACTCATTCTACTTAAAGCAAAACATAAATGTACTTTAAAGTAAACATCCAAAGCAAAAATGGCACTAATCACATTAAATACTCCACACCATCTTTCATTTCCTTCTTAAGACTGTACAGAAGCAGGATCCACAGTCGAGCCCAAAAATTATGTCACCCCGGAGAGGACAATGTGCATGATGCAACCATGGCAACCCCGTCAGTGAGAGCGGGCAGCATGGATGCTATGAATCTGTACTCACACTCACAGTGAAAACAAAAAAACACATTAAAGCAACAAAACAAAGGAGATTAATTTATCCTCCGAGCGAGCAGTTTGGAACAGTTTCGTGCAGCCTGTGTGAACCTACAGTACAGAATGTGCCGTGACGAAGAGGATAATGTTTCTGTCTGTTCCTCCGCCCTCCTCTACTATTCTCATGTTCTCTGAAATCCTGCAAAGGTTCCCTAACACGGATTTCTGTGCTTTAGAGAAAATACCACAAAACTGAAGAAGTAGTGTAATGTAGTGTAGAACTGCTTTAAGACGTGCCCCATCCAAAATCAAAGTAAAATGTACTCCATGTAGGGTTTAAAAAGGTGACTGTAAAACATTTGCATCTTTAGTCAGTTTAAGTTCAAGTCACAAAGGACTCACAGCAGAACTTAACATCCACACAAGCTGCAGCAAACAACAATTTTCATTAATCAATTTTTGATTAATCATCAATGTGTTTTCTTAGTTAACTTTTTACTTGATAAAAAAATATATATATATATATTGCAAATCAATCACTTGTCAGGTGACGTCCAAAAGTCCAATATCAAAAAATATTTAGTAAACTCTGACAATGTCTTTTCTTAATAAATGTCAGAAATGAATAATTCATCATAAAAATTCTTCTGAAACTGGCTGCAAACATTGTAATTTCCATTGTTAATTCATCTGCTGATTAACCACTACAGTTTTTGGTTCGTGAAAAAGTAAAGAGGGACGACACAGTGGTGTCGTCTCACAGCTAGAGGGACCCAGGTTTGATGACCAGGTGCCTTTTTGTGTGGAGTTTGCATGTTCTCCCCATGTCTGCATGGGCTTTCTCCAGGTACTCCGGCTTCCTCCCACCATCCAAAGACATGCATGTTAATTGGTGACTCTAAATTATCTGTAGGTGTGAATGGTTGTTTGTCTCTTTATGTCAGCCCTGAGATCAACTGGGGCCTGTCGAGGATGTACCCGCCTCTAGTCCCACAACCCTCGCGAGGAGAAGCTGGAGGAAATTGGATGGATGGAAAAAGTAAAGAATACACTGGAGAAAATTATTTTAAAGTTTCCAGAGGACAACCAGATGTTTTCCCATTAATAAAACAGGTAAAGCTAGTAATAAACTTTGGCATTTTGTTAAGCAAGAAATGACTTAACTGAACAATCAACCAACGATTCCTTTCTCCACTGTCCATCCATCGGCACAAAAGTAATAATATAATTATAAACATAATTTAGAAATCAAATTCTGCTTTGATATTGAATATTGCCTTGTTTGAAGCTTTAAAACTCAGCAAAATGTAGCATTTCTGATCACGTTCTGTCAAAACTATGACGAAAGGGCATCACCCCATCTGATAACGTTAACACAACAGCCACACATCATAAAACACACTGCAGATGTACTGGTATCTCTGTCCCCCTTCCCTCACTGGGGCTCTCTCCCTTGGCTCATCACCATGACGATGGGAGCCAGTTCCATGGATACTGTCACTAGGCAACCAGCAGCAGCATCAGCAGCAGCAGCGGCAGCAGCAGGAACAGCAGTGTCCTGTCTGAGCAGTAGTGGAGCAGCAGAGAGAGCCTGAGCCAACATTCCTCCTTTAGCTGCATGCTAGACTTGCATGAGTGAATCTAAAGTTAGAGGAATATGGGTACAGTATGTGAAATGAAGAGCAGATGGGGACAGGATTTTAATCTTTCTGGTTTAAGTCTGATGCAGCTGTGTAAAAATCTACAGTATATACAGTACATATATGTAGTATTATACTTCCAGCATCACTACTGGCACAAATATGGAAACTGCTTTGGTTTCTCAATCACTCTTCTTTTTTTAATAAGACTAATAAATAAGCACCACTCTTACAGTACAATTACCTATCAAATTCTCTTGATCCGGTAATTTATTTGGTCTATAAATCAACAGAAATCAGTGTTGAAGTGCAGCAGGAATATCTTAACCACAACTAAACTGTTTAATATGTTTAAAGAAATGTTTGCATCTGTCAGTGTCTGCATCTTATAACATTATAAGTGGCTATGTGATACCTGGAGCTTTGTGTTTTCTTGTCACTTTGCACATGGTTTGAGAAAAACGAAACATATGTTGTGTACAACAATTACCTGCAAAATAACTACACAAGTAAATATAATGGAGTAAAAAGTACAAGGAGCTCATCCTAAAATGCTGACGAGTGGAGAATAATGCAGATACTTAAAAAGTGCCCTTGAATGGCACTTGAGTAAAGATAGGAGATTACATGCTACTAGTCTAACACTTTTTAAATATTTTGATGGAATGCACAGTGTCTCAGAAATCACTTTGGCGACTCCAAATAAGCAGCTAGTGAGTCTCCTATTTCTATAAACTGACTGAAAGACAGGAACTGAATTACACGAACAAAGGAAGAGATGGTTTAAAGCATAAATCTTAGAAATTAGACAGAATGTGTGGTCAAAGAAAGATACCAATATTGAAAACACATAATGGTTTGCTAAATTATACAAAATAAGGCCATTAGTAATGACTGCAAAGCCCTGCTGAAAAGAAAATGTATTAATAGAAGCCATCTTAGGAGCAACACAGAGAGAGAGAGGCTTTGAAATATGTTGCATTGAAGTTTGTAATTAAATATTCCCTTTGATTAGACGTAGCCCTTTTTTTGAATGTTGCTTCAGTGCCCTGCAAGTCAGAAAGATGATCTATGTATGTGCTGGAGCTAAAGAAGACAACTGGATGATGAATTAGAGCGCATAATATGACAAGTTATGAAGCAGAAAATGAAACAACTTAACCAGGTACAGGTGTATAATAGCTGCAATAAACCAGTTCAGCCAGATGGTTAACAAGCCTTTTGTCTTTACGCCTGTGACAAGCATGACAGACTGACAGGCCACAGCTAGATAATGGAGGAGAAGGACTAATGATACCTGAAATATTAGTGTGTGTAAGTGTTCTGTCATGGTAGCTTCATGCTATCACCGCTTGGGGCTACATGTCAGGGCAGGAGGGTATATGACACTGCATCATAAATCAACCACACACACCCCTCTTTCTCTCCAGTCATGGTTGTTTCATTAGCTCATCACAAAGCTTGAAATGGCCCGTGGATGAGGGTTTATGATCATGTACTGTCCACACTGCCGGGTCTTGTTGCCTTATAGTTTCAATGTTGATGCAAATGTCTGGTTATATTCTGCATCATGCAATAAAACATGTATGATCATGACAGAACATGTTAACACTATGATAATATGTAATGCATGTGATGCATGTGGCAGCACATTCTGGATGTAGAGTGATCATTTGTACAATAAATTCACACGAGGTCGTTATTATATTGATAATCATGTGAATATTCTCTAAAGGCAACCAATCACTGGGAGAGTGAATGAGAAATACTGCAGCAGGTATGTGTCCTTACGTTGTAAAGTAGAGTAGTTATCCATCTGTCAGACTGTTGGTGAGGGATCCGCTTTACCGAGAAAAAAATAAATCAATGAAATAAATCACTCTGGTGTCTGCTGTAAACAGCGCAACACCGGACGGGATCAGTCTACCGGGACGAACCGGGCCGGTGTGAAAACCAGAACAGGTACCCGCGCTACCAGCTGCCACCGGGGCCACACAACGGATGACCTGAGCGCATTAACCCGAGTAGTGTGTCTCATTTCAGGATCATTCGGTAAGCGTTTACATCCAAGTCGGTTACACGCTGTCACACACCACCTAGAGTCAGATCTCCTCCGTGGGTTTCCTCACAAGATTTCTCGCTCCGCCTCCATGGAAAAATTAAGAAAAAAAAACACAGGATGCACACCGGGATGGAGAAAACCACAGGAACGGATCCGTGACCGACGGATAGAGCGGTGCCCTTCTTCTTCTTCTTCTCCGTTACCGAAAATCCCGCTGCGGGGAGAACACATTCAGCAGGAGCATCTCCTCCCATCTAACCCCCGTAGAGAGAGACAGAGACAGAGAGGAAGAGAGAGAGAGAGAGGGGAGGGGGTGAGAGATGGATGAAGATGGAAAGAGGACGCCAGAGTAGGTGCGTTTGCGCGTGCGCGTATGTGCGTTCAAAGTGTGCGCGGAAGTTTGTGCGTAAGAGGGGAAAAAAAATGGAAGTCGTATTTTTATCTCATTGTGTCACTACACACACACACACACACACACACACACACACTCTCTCTCTCTCTCTTAATGGAGCTTGTCCCTGAGACTGTTGCCAGGCTGCTTCTATATTTTCCTGTAAGAAAAATATTTCTTCTATGGACAGAAATAGCTAAAAAATTGCCAAAGGATCACAGAAAAAGAGAAGGTTTTGTATGCTTATGGGTGATGGAGATTATCACAAGGGTTATGTAACCTCCAGTTGTATGCCAAAGTTTGACAAATTGGACTTTTTTAAGTGAGAAATAAATGCAACCACTGCAGCAGACAAACACTAACACATCTTTCTTCAAATGCACGAATGCATAATGCTACTTACTTACTAATACTTACTTCCCCAACACTGGTTATGGTTAATAAAAAAAAGGTGAACAAACTCTAAATCAGATGTGTTATGACTGCATCCTCACTACACTGTTTGTAGAGTCAAACTACTTCTAAGCAAGCAGGGTTAGTATGCATTTACACAGTGATGGTGACAGTGGTTTCCCTACCCCTATGATCACTGCTGCGGAGCCCTCGAAGACAACACTTCACCTTCAGATGCTTTCATTGAAAAGTGACCAACATATCTGAGCTGGGCGGTTTCCAAATACACGCATGGACGGAAATGTCCCTGCACAAAAGCGCTCAGTGGAAATCTGCCCAAACAAAGGTGAAAAACTTAATTTAATTCAATGATCAGTTTTCTATTGCATCTATGGTCTATTTCTGAATTTAGGATATCTCAAGTGCTACCACATTGTTCTGCTTTCCAATTTGAGAATTTGAGACAAGCAGGTCTGAGTTGTCAGGGCTTCGATCTAAACAGAGCTGAGGACGTTCGGCTCTGCCTCCTCTCTACTTCCCTCAGCTCTAACAAATCAGAGTATCCTTATGCCATCTGTGCCAGTTGGCAGTGCCAGGACAAAGCTCCAGCTAATCCCAGATGGCGGCACTGGGATTCTCCAAGATTGACTGAGTTTAACAACAGTCTGTGAGAAAACAGGATGCGGGCCAGCCAGTCACTCAGTTAGTCATTAAGTCATCTCACCATCTCTCGATCTTCTCGGTTTTCTGAGTGACCTTGAGGTGTGTCTGGATCAAAACCCACAGACGATGGTTAAACATCAACTTCAACACTGGAGCTTTCAGCCTTCACTTCCAGACCTCTTTAAGGCTGAATCTGAAAAGGTTCAAGGTTTAACAGCTGGAACTGGGTTTGTTGCCTGGCAACAGCATCAGCTAAAGTTAGACGGCCTTGAGCTTTGTAGTTAAAGCGTATAGAAGTTTTGTTTTAAAAACAGGATATTCAACAATAAAGTGGTCTACTTTTAGAAAACAGACGACGGCACAAATGGATAAAGTATTAAAAAGTATATGTTGAGAGGTTGGTAAGTAGCAGCTCTTTAAAAAAACGTGTGCAAATAAATATGTTAAGCAGAAAATGTGACTCTTGTTATATTACGTGAAATGCTGAAGAATCATTGAACAGTAGCATTAATTATAGTGAATGCTGTTTTTTGGTGAACTTGCTGGTGCTCCTTTAATTTAAACTCATCTTGAGTGACATCCTCACAATTTAAAGTAATCATCTGAGCTTTTTCTGTGTTTACTTTTTCCCTAACAGGACAAGTGTTGTCCTAACATGACATATTCCCAATTTGGGAATAATAACGACTCCCTGAGAGGTGAGATCCGCCTCAAGCGTTCCTGCACAAGCCTCCTATGAGCCTACATTTCATTTCAGTTTGGCGCCATTAAAACTGTGCTCAGTGAGTCATTAGCAGTTAATGTTTGCAAGAAGACATGCAGACAAGTATAAGTGCATTATGTCTAACTGTGTCTAAAGTATTGTTTTTGTGATTTCTACACAGATCTATAGAAAATTAACTGGGTGGGACAAATAAATGGCCCAAAACAAAGTAAAATGACTCCAAGTTTCTAACAAGACAAGAATCTAACAAAGACTCAACTTGAATCTAGCTAAATAAATGTAATGACACAAAATCAAAGTTTAGTCTCATTATAAGACTAAATGCTATAAAGATGAAGAAAGAAAGGCTCATAAGAGACTTATAATAGAAGTAAGTGTCCACGTGTAGCTGACCTTCAAGGGCAACAGTGGCTTAGTTAAAGCAGTTGACCATAAACATCAGGGTCCGTGGTCTGATTCCCGGTTCATCTTCATTTCCTTGTGGTTACCTGAGAAATTAAACTAGATTAAAACCAATATTAAACAGCAAAACAACAGGTGAAAGAAGCCAAATTACTATAACCTCTCTGGCTTTGGATGGCAGGGATCCACTGGCAGCCAGTGCAAAGATGTGAAGTGAGGTATGATGCGTCTCTTTTTCCACTCCAAAAATGAGACATGTCTGGAGACATTTGGTTGCACATGTTGGCGGTCCTGTTAGTAGGGCGCTGCAGTAGTGAAGACGAGAGATGACAAGTGCCTGCATGAGGAGCTGTGTAGCTTAAAGAGGGAAGGTTGAAGGACTCATAAGGCCCAGAAAAGCCTTTTCCCAAGTTCAGTTGAGAAGTTTTCAAATTTAAATAAAATAAACATTTTACACTCTATAACACTTTGACGTTTGTGTTTTGCCCACAGGTCCTATTTTAAGCAGCTCTGGTTTACAGCGCCAAGTATAGATATGCTATAAAACATAGGTCACGCTGCTGTACATTTAGAGAGCTCAGCTATTTCAGGCACCAAATTGCATCTCCTTCTCCCCACCTCATACCTACTGTATTCTGAGAGTGTAGCTAGAAATTACAATGATGCTCATAATATCACCATGGCAGGATTCCCAGCTCTGCAGATTTAGTGATAAGAATGGGCACAGACCTGCCAGTAAAAAACTGCCGTGTCCAAACTTTCAACAGCTCTGGGTAAACCTTGTACAGCTCTCTAAGTCTCTGTGTGTGTGTGCCCTTGTAAATGTGGGAGGACTAATTTAAGATCTGGGCCTCAAAACAGCAAACAGTCAAAAAACAAATAAGTAAAGATATTTAGATAGATTGGTGCAAATATTTTTGTAGATTTTTATCACTTATTTTGGTGAAGCCCCAAGTCTTCCTCCAGCACCTACTATGTGCAGCAATCCGACCAATAAAATGGCTCAAGAAGTACTGGTTGATAACAACATTTAGTTCAGACATTCATGTCCACATCTGACTATTAAGTTTCTCCCATGCTGACCAATGTGCACCACAGCATTAAAACCATGTTGTTGCTGATCATTGCAGCTGTAATAATGTCAGGGTTACAGCTCATAATGGCATATAGCCATTGATGGCCACAGAAAGCAAACATGTGCGTGTCTGTGTGTCTCAGGGAAACACAGGGGTTGTTGAGAGAATAGTGTCATTACAGCTGTATAGCCACACTGAAGTAGAAACACACACGTACACACTCCATTGCCTCCCAGAGAGACAATGTGAGTATGAGACGGTGCCCTGCAGGTAACAGGATGTCACGCAGCGAAGTGACAGCCTGGTGCAGCGCCAACAAAATAAGAGTCATGAAATCACTGAAGCCCCAACAGTTGCTTCCTGTTAGGATGTTCATCAACTTAGTGTTGCCGTGCAACGAATACAGTTTGACCCAGTGAAGGGGATAAACACGATTTCAGCAAATGATCAAAATGATGCTATCAAAGGATTATTGGGTTTAAACATTTCAATCTAACATCATGAGGTGTGAATTTTAGAGAAGTGGCTGTAATCAAAGCCACAGACATCAAGTAATTTACGGCACCAGGTCCCAACAGAGCAACTCAAAGCCAACTAGAACTAGAAAATTAAATTAAGAAGGCCACAGAGAATGAATACACGTTATTCAGTCACCATCAGCAGTTGAACCTTCTTCATGTTGTAAATCTCCTTGGGTTAAACAACTTTCTGAGCATGCTCACCGTTGTCTGCTTCATCAGTAAGTTTTGAGCATTCTTATTTTGTAACTTCATAAAGAGCATGGCACGGAGTGCAGCAGAGTGCAGCAGAGCAGGCAGCGGGAGGAGTCCCATGCTGGTGCTAGCTGAAGTTGCATATTGTAATTTTAACAATATCAGTGATGGCACTAAGCATTTTAAGTACTAAAATATCACAAAAAACCTTAGGCACTAGATTTAAATATTTTTAAAAGTTTTTGTAAAGTTTAAGTGTAGTAGGAAAATAGATTTGTGTTAAAATATTAAAACTCTAACACTAACAGATTTTTCATTTGTGGAAACAAAGAATTGTATTGATTATTTTGAGGAAATAAATACGACAATATGACACAACATGACCTAGCGATTTTACATTTGTAGATTTGCTTGTGTGAGTCTCTAAGCAGTAAATTCCTTAGAATTTACACAGCCCATCCCACAGCAGGTTTCAGACATCATTCATTTTGAGGTGTTTGCATATAGGATCAACAGTACAGTGCTGTGTGTATAATAAGCAATATAATAAACCTCAACAGGTCTGATTCCATGAAGATCTAAGAATACAACAATAATTGATTAGTGCAGAAGAGAGATGACATGAACAGAGGAGAACAGTAGGCAGCCCTGTCCCACAGTCTTCCTCCTGCCAATATGAAATGTCCATGGTTGCCACGGAAACACAGTTTCATAAATCTCTTTTTTTTTCTGGGGCCAGAAGTTGCAGTTTATAAAGCTTATAAAGTGTTGTGCACAGCGCCCATTACTGTGTGTATTGTAAGCCTTAAGATCTGTTAGGTATTAGGTGTGGGAAGTTTTAGTCTGCTCCCACAGAGATGACTAATTGGCTGGCTGGCTGGCTGGCTGACCAACAGGCCGAACGACTGCCTGAGAATGGAGAGACAGGTGAGGAAAGACGGGAAATACAAGGGATTACATGGTAGGTAGGAGTTTGTACTTGGACGACGCGATAAGATGAATCAGTGCATGACGGGGTTTGTGCAGAGGAGGACGCTAAAGCAGCTCCAGCTTAGAAAGAACTAGTGGAACACTGACTGTGGATGTTTGTAAGGACGGGACTGATGATACATTGATATAGCCTTCCTGGTGCATACTGTAGCATGCAAAATTACAGTCCATGAGCCAACCTAGCTACTACCGTGGTCCTCGGTGTAACTCAGAAACTCACGTTTTCTTTCTAAACATCCATTACGACAAATAAAATAGCATATTTCCTGGTTTGTAATCCAGTTTTGGAAAAGCCACGTTTCTTTAATGTCTCACTCGCTCTGACTCTGAGAGTATAGTCGCTCTCCATACTGCACTGCACCTTATATGGCATTTTGTGAATGGGTGTTGCTAGGTAACTGGTGTGCAGTAAAGCATGACAACTTGGTTCTTGTGTTAAGGTTGATTAAGGATGAAGACAACAGTTTTTTAAGCACAACTAGAGGAATTAGCAGTTTACAGAATCTGAATTTTGTTAATAAGACACGTTATTTGCCACAACAGAAACACACAGTTTTTTATCTCAGTATGAGAAGGTGTGAATATAGCGTATAACTATCTCCATACTGTTTAATGTTATTCTTTAGTAGGTGGTAATAGAGGGTGTTTGAGTCTGTTGTGGGGACAAACCTGTGGCGCAAATCGCAATATAGGATTTTCTGGTCTGTCTCACACTTTTTATACCCAAACTATCTCCATCCAACAGAAGCAGCCCACTTTTTTCACATCAAAGCTCGTTTGCTCTTGGCTGGTCGGCGTTATTATTCCATTCAGAATTACCCTGTCCTGTGTCATGCAAATTTCCTGAGTGCATCTGTATTAAGTGGAAGAACGTAAAGTGCTGTCCAAATGATGAACAATGATTCGATAAAGAGTGTGATTTGCCGCACAATGTAACAAATGATGACATTTCTCGATTCTCACATCATATACTATTACAGCAGCGGCTGACCCTCGCGACGGAGAGCCCGGTCCGACTAACTGCTGATTACCTGGATCAGGTGTATTCAGTCAATCAAAGCTGTAAGTGCAGGGACGGTATCTGTATCTGCTGTGCCCCTAACAGAATCAAACATTTATAGCCTTGTTCTTGTCACTCCCAGTTTAAACATTCCTTCAAAACTGTGACAAAGAAATGCATGTCACACCTGGTTAGCTGTGAGATTCAATGAGCTGTCCACAGTATTGACATGCTCCTGAGAAATGATGGGTAATGACTGACAGGGTCAAAGGTCAGGAATCCGTCTTGTCATGCTTCTCTCAAACCCTCCTGTTTCTATCATTCCCCCTGTATTTCTACAGTATCTCAGGTCTTGTCTGATTTATGTGATTTTATTTTGACACTTTCTTTAATATGTGCAATTATGTTTTCAGAACATCAGAGATAGAGACGCCAAAGACTACACAGTCCATTTGCAATCTGAGCATTATCCTGTGCTACTAAATACATTCTGGGAGGAAGGGAAAGAGAGGAGATTGAGTTTTCTCTGTCCTCTCTTCTAAACGTCTATATCTTTCCAGGACACTCACTTTTTTTAACTTCTGCCAATCCCTCCATTCCCTATCAGTCTATCTCGTGGATGTTTAATGTCACCCATTAGCTCTCTGGATGGATGGGTACATGGTTGAGTTTCTGGATTTCTTTCTCCTCCTCACACTTTATCTCACACGTTCTGCCTCTCACTTCCATGCCTCCTCTCCCTCTCACTTGCGTCAGCACTTCTGCCTGTTGATGAATATATGAATGAGATTAAAACACAGACACACACACACAAATGCACACTCTCTCTCCTTCTCCAGTGCATAGCCTACAGTGCACAAGGACAAACATTTTATCGCTGTGCTGTGAATGTCTACTGACTTTTTCCAATTGTGTTAAAACCTTCATCTTTGTTAGTTGTTTTAGAATCGACTGGGGCAAAACAAAGCATCCATTTTGTGTTTAAGAAACTTGAAATTAGATAAGACAGCCTTACAGTCAGGACTCTAATTTCCTTTGTTAAATCAATGCACAGCATCTTTTGCAACAAGTGAATAATGCAGCTCACAAGCAGTTTTGACCTCAAGTAAGAATCTATTCGTTTACAGTGCAGGTAGATCTTGCACACACACACACACACACACACACACACACACACACACACACACACACACACACACACACACACAAGGAAGGAAGTCCAGTTGTGTGCACAAACCGTGTTTCGCAGTACCAGAAGGTATAATCGGCCCCTAACTCTAGGATACAGAGGGATAGATGAAGGATATGAGGTAAAGCTGGAGGGATGGATAGAAGGAACAGATGAAAGCTCCAGGAGAAGCTCCAGGAAACCAATCTACGAGGAGAAATAGAAAAAAAAAAAGAGAGAAAACACAGATGTAGAGAGAAAGAGACGCTGTGAGGCGGAGATGGATGAAGTGGCACTTTTTCTCTTTTCCTTTCTTTTCTTTTCTCTCTGTTGCTACGGCAACTATTCCTGCCATCGCTGAAGAAGAAAGGATACCTGTGGGGAGGAAGACAAGACAGCAGAGGAACAAATGGATAGATGAAGATGGATAGAAATGACATGGATGAAAACACTTTTCACAGTCTCGGTCTTGCTGATATGTGCACAGTGATGCAACTGTTGCCCGTTATGGACGCGTTGGGAAATACGCTTATTTGCCTCCCGGTTGGGAGTTAGCTGAGGAAATGTATACCACTCTCGACAAGCCAAAAAGCGTCAGTCCAGCAATAAAGTTGTTCTTTATACTGTGCTGCTAGTGTTTTTGTGGTTTTGACCTTTTTAATGTGCTAAACTCCAATAATTAACTATAATATAGTTAAGTTAGTTAAGTTATAGTTTTATAGTAAACTAAATTCTCACACTGGAGCAACTCAAACCAGAACATTTCTAGTATTTTTGGTTAGAGATTACATAAGTATCAGGGTTTCTAAATAATTTTAGATAACTTACATCATCTGATCAATTAAATTCCAGGCTACACTCACATAAAGTGCAACAAACCTCTGGAAATGGAGGGCACTGACAGCACAGTGCACTACACATGTCTGTACCGACAGTGTTCTTTAGTTCAGATTATTAGCAGGTACAAAAACATTAATCTTACACAAGATTGTGTAAAAATGTACTGTAACACATTTACTATGTAAATATCTATATATAAATACCTGCATCCATAAATGCTGAGTTCAAGAGCAGTATAGAGTAGTGTCATAATCTGAAGTCAGATGGTTTATAAGGAAGGAAGGTCTATAAGACAACAGGAAAGCAGTACTGAAACTAAGTGGATTATACTAATAAAACAAATTAGGTTAACCAAACTGAAACATCTTCCCAATTAGGGTAATTCATTTAGGTTCCTACTTCATCAGCTGTGTTCATAAAAGCCCTTAGGTTTTATTTTGGGCAACCTTCAAAATATGCGAGCCAAGAAAAAGAAAAAGCTGTTTTGCTTGAAAAGGTGAACTTTCCTAATGAAAGCAGTTGCCTGTAATCTGGCTAAGGAGGGAATTACCCAGATTAGCCAATAAAAGGAGGTACTCGTGATAGAGTTTTTCTTTGCTGGATGCTTTTGTCAGTTTTTCTGGCCTGATCTTTACCTAAGCAGGTGCTGTGGTGCTAATCTGAAGGTTTCCTGCTCCTTAAATCAGAGGATAAGAACCAGGCTACAACTTACCCACGTTATTGTCTTAAATGGCACATCAATGTGTGTCGGACACATTAAGATATTTACCCTAACACATCAGCACATACTAACATCTACTGATTTCACGTTGTCACAACATGTGAGTCATGCAGATAAATTATGCTTATGAAACATGTTGTAGTGAGTCTAGCTTCTTGAAATCTGTCAAAGCTCAAAGTTACAGTCCTGCTTTAACAATTTTTTGCTGCTGAGCTGCAAATATAAATCGACTTTTTAGCGCATTTCAAAAATATCTGCAATTTTGAACAGGGTTCAGACTAGAATTTCTGGCTAAGCAGTGATTGGAGAAATTAGTTGAAAGCACTTTCATTCACTCACTTACTGTATTTACACAGCCAAGCATCAATCGGCAATCACGTGTAGCTGTATACAGCTTTTAAAGTTATTTGTTTTGCTCCAGCTCATTTCTTTTAGGCTGGTCTATGCAGTTATCTCCATTAGTTTCCGGATATAATACCTGAAACAGAAGAGAGAATGTGCTCTGACTTTCTATCTTGACATGTTAGCTGACTGGTTGAGAAAAAAAAAATCACATAATCATGCTTCCTTGGTTTGTGTAACCAAGACAAGCATGTTACAGCCTTAAGGTGCATGTTTCACTGGTTCAGTCAAGTAGGACATGACTCACACTACCATCAAATTATGTCACGTCTGCAGCAGATTGCAGATTGTGACATTATTTTGATTGACACAAACTTCATTCAGCAACATTCTGTGCCTTGGCAAAACTGTAAATTGCTTCCTTAAGTGGGATTAAACGAGGATTTTCTAATTCAGATGTTCTTGTAATACGGTCCCAGCAGTGAGTCACACAGGAGTTGTTCGCAAAAAGCCATTAACTCTGTTCAGTTCGGCTCAGTCTGAAGATTCTGTCCCATGCGATTCATTTGCAGTTGCTTCAATTACTATGCTCTTGCCCAACTGTTCACTGCTTCTCTACTATCTGCGTTTATACAGAAGAAAATGCAATCACAAAAGAGTTGTTTTGGCAAAATTCACTCACAAAGCTATTTAAAGGAGCACTCTGCTGAAAAAAATCTTAAAGAAAAAGATTGCAAACATAATCTTGGATACACCATCTACTGTGTTTCAAATGTAGACTTCTTCCTTTTTTTTAATGCATGCAAATTAATTATAACATCCAGACTAAATGCTACCTACTGCTCGCCCAAAATGGACTTGGTTTTGTTTGTGACTATCCAACAAATCAAGTTCACACCGGTAGATTCTACAGGAAAATAGCTGTGTGATTTCTCTAAACTCTGACACCAACTACAGATCTTTTCCTTCTCTTGCTTACTTAGTTTTTTATGATACCAAACTAACTTCCCAACATATAAATGGAGGGAAACAGTAATGAAATATTTAACCTGGACTAAGCAGTGAAGGTCTAAATGCACTCGCTGCTGAGATCGTTCAGTGCTACAAACACGTATGACACACACAGACACACACACTCATGTCAGTGAGTCCACCACTGAAAACACTGATCGCAAGTTATGAGGTATGCTGTGTATATTTAATATTTTTGTATACTTTTGTAGTAAAAAACAGCATAAAAGTAAATTAAAATATATGCTTAAGACGTTTAGTGTCACTTGTCTCTGCAGGATTTGTTTAATCTTAACATCATGGCATGCCGCATAGTTCTTTTCAGTATCATACGAGTGATGAGCCCAAGTACATATTAAACCTACTGTGGCCAATATATGTTTGAATTTACTTTGAGCATTAAGTGAGTTTCAAGGCACTACACTGTGACCAATTAACTGTGAAGGTTTATTCTCTAATAAGCACTTAAACATTAAGTGTCCTTGAGCAAATCACTACAACCAGTGATTGTGGATCCAATAATCCACAATGACACTCAAGGCCACGCAACGGTATCCCATTAATCTCTTAAAGGACTATGGTGCCATTTTGGGAACTAAGATTATTTGCTTTCTTTTGACTATGAGACGAGAAACCAGTCTCCTTGAAATTACGTTGATAAACAGCTAAGTTGCAACAAGCAAATATGTTTTGAAGTAAACGCACTTCTCAACAATAAGGTGGTGTGGTGTTAATTATGTGGCAAGCTGCAAAAATGTGGCTTTTAAATAAATCTGTAAATTGTCCACTGACAGCTATAGCTGTGACTATAGCATTATTATTTTAATCAGTACTGGCAGGACTTTGTTAAGGTTGAGTCTGATACAGAACCAGAGGTGGGTCCGTGGCTGTAAAAGTGGTGGGGCGAAACATATCTGAGCTGTTCTTCAGTGTGACTGGTCGTGTAATTTATTCACTCAGATGTGAGGATGGAGAGTGCAGGGGGGTGAAAGCAGGCGAAGGGAAAACAGGTAACACATCATGGGATTGCTTACCATGCTATTATTAACTGCTTCACAACAATAAAATACAGTTTTATTTCTACATGACACACGTTTCTTTTCATTCCTTCACATGTCTACATTTTCTACTTAGTAGTACATAAGTGTAACTTCTAGGACTAAGACTTTAGATTTCACTATGGCTGTCTCACAGGCCCGTAAGCTCCAGATTCCAGCATTAATTGAAACAGCAGAAAAAAAAGCAAATAAGCAATGTGCAGTTTAGATCAAATATTTACATGAGGACTGGTTTGAACAGAGAGAGAGATTAGGAGTTTCCAAATGGGTGCAGATTAGTTGAATGATTTGATTTCAAGTTTCAAACTACAATTAGTATAGTGTACCTTTAATGGTGAAATAAATCCATGAGTTATAACTTATTAAGATAAAACCAACTTAAATTGATAGAATGGGAAGAAAAGCAACCACGTTACAACACTTTGATCACTAAATTGGTGATTTTTGCCTTTTTTTGCAGCAGTTTTCCTGTTTTCCAGTTCAAGAGTCATTTAATGTTTCATTTTAGGATCTAGGAAACAAAAAAAACAGCAATTAACCTCCATTGAATCCTTGGATACCTTTCATTCTAACGACATTAAACATCAGTTTATTATTAGTGTAGTGCTACCTAAAGAGGGATCCCTGAAGTGAGCCAATCAGAGTCCTACAAAGTGTGTGTTTAACTGCTTGATATATGAGTTTGAGATGCCACCTAGTGATTCTGACAGGACCACCCCAGTCAAACTACACCCTCCTTTTCCTGACTCAGCGAACGGGGATGAGTAGGACTGGTTTCCACGGCAACAGCAGATAGAGAGAAAGGAAGGACAGAGGGGAAAAAACACAATGAGGCGGCTACACTTAACTTGGCCCGTGTGTGCCCACACAAACACCCACTCACAAATAAACACACACACACACACACGTATTTTAGTAAGATTTTAGTAAGAAAACTCGCAAGGTCACAGTATGCTCATACAACAATGTGTAATTTAAAGTTGACAAGAAAGGCTTTGTAGTTGGCCAGAAAGAAAATTGCTCAGTGAGATGTTTGTCTGGTCAGTTATTAAAATTGCTCTGACGAATGTCAAGAAGCACAGTGGGAAATAATCTTTCCTCAGTCACACGTCTAACTTGTCTCTGTGAGTTTTGTAGGCAATAAACCGCAAACATTTTCGAACTTGATTAGAATCTCTGTTCACAGGAGCGATATAACTCAGTTATGATGAACAAGCTAATCACACAAAGGTTCGTCTGGTCTTCATCGTGGAAATTACATTTGTCACATCAGGTTTAAATTTGTACGTTCCTTTTACACCTACTTATGTATATACTTTGATCCTAAAGCAACTAACAAACTTTGATTAGAAACTGACTGCCTCAACACACTGTCTGGATTTCATGGTCTCCAGATGATGTCCTCCCAGCAAACATTTCTCGTGCAGCTGCAAAATGTATTTTACTTGATGCAAACTTGAAGTCAAATGATCTGGAACATCACCTTGAAATTTTATTTGAATTATCATTGGCTCCCCAAGGGGATAAACCTCTTTCATTGTTGGACCATTCATTAGACATCTTAAAAGCTCAAAGGATTTGTACACAGGAAACCAAAGACAAGTGGAAACATTTCCCTGAAATGTGCGTAAAGCATAAAGGATGAATATTAATTCACGACAGCTGAGAATATATTTGCCCCACTGGTCATGATAAGAAATACAATATTTCTCACTGGGTTCCCTGTCACAAGTTAAAAACTTTGAAATGATCCTTGAAATGCATCAGTATGAAAACTATTTTTGTAGTAAAAACATCTGCGAATGTAACTTCAGCCTTTACTTTGGTGGAAAAATTTGAATCTTGAAATGGAATGATGAGAAAGACATTCAGTGGATCGTGCATATTGTTTTTGCATTAATGTTTTTTACTGTTTGTGTGACCATTTTCAGCACCATCCTGGTTTGCTCAGTCTGTGTTTAAAAGTTGTTGTTTTTTTTCCAGCACCTCTGTGACTCATGTAGTAAATCAGAACCAGATGTGCCAGCTGCTGCCACCACAGTTGCTCCACTTTCACCTGGGTACCTGTGTGTTTATGCTGCTCATTACCACGTGATGTGAGATTAGCCACAGGAGTCTGGGAAAAAACAATAGCAGCTCCAGTAACGGAAAGATTCCTGTTGAATCATTCGTGTCAGTAACTACAAACCCAGTTGTGTGTGTATATGTATATTTTTGTGTTAATGTGTAATATGTAAGGTAATATGTAACTATTATCTGTAGATGTTATTGGCAATGTTGTGATTATTTGTGACTTTGTCAGTTATTACTTACTAATTGAGCTGTTACACATTAGCTCTCTGAGGCCATGTGTTGATAGTACAAAGAGAAGAATCCTGACTGTGGTACATAGCTGATAATAGTGTTGCATTTCGCTCTTTTTACGTCCGAGGTCTTTACACAATAGATGCAAATTTCCCATGTGATATAGAGCATCCTGTGTTTTGCAGAACGCTGTGCTTTCTGATTTTCTGAACACAAAAAAAGTTGTGTTGACTCATTTTTCTTCCATTGTGGAATATTATTTGGGATTGCACTGCTACCAATACACAATGGAAGTTCCCAGATTCAAAAATGATCATTAAGTCTTTATGCCTGCAGGTAATGACACCAAATGATAATAATTAGTAAGTGTCTAAAAGGGAATCTATTGCACAGTATACTGTATTAGGTAGTGGTGAATGGGTGAACAAGGGGGTAATTTCAGACTCAGCCAAAACTACAAAGAATGTGACTGTAATAAAATTGCAAATGACTAATATGGGCCAGTGAGCTAAACATATGGATTTGTTTTTAAAAGCTGCACATGACTGGGTGCTGTTCTAAGTGGATCGCCTTGGTGAATATGCTCCTCTTCAAGAACAGTGCCAGCTGTACCAGCAACTACTCAAACTGTCTCAGGGACATGAGGATGGTACAGCTTTAACTCCTGCATTGAACAGAGCAGAACTGTTCTGACTCTTCCTCTTGCATGTGGTACATTAAATGTTGAGTGTTGTTTGTGTTGTTCCTGACGTTTCAAGATCTTTACTCTTGTGCACATTTAGTAGATTAATGACTGTGTTTAACTTCCTCTGGGAATTCGATGTTGTCCTTTAACAGGTGATTCTTTGTTCATTACATGCACAATCTAACAAATGTAGCACCATCATTAATCCAGTAAATTCTCTACTAAAACTGTGTGACATCATTTTGAACTCCTACTCTGAACATTACTGCTTGCTCTATCAGTATTTTCTTTTTCTTTCTGTTGTGCAGTGCTTCTTTCACAGTATTACCATTTCTTGTAGTAAAAAATTCAAAGGCCTGGGACACTTTTCGACACTAGAGTTTGGCCAGGTGCAGAGGTGAGAAAGTCTTCAGAATTCCTTATTAAGCTCTGTTAAATAATCACACAACCATTAATGTCTCGCCAAATGCAACACAAACACTTTTTACCCCATTTCACAAAACACTAACTCCTCCACTCTCTCCTCGCACACTTTACCCTGCTCACCTCTCAGCTCCCCCTTTTTCTCCCTTCCTCTAACTCCAAAGTGATAATTAGAAACTGAGAACTTGTGATCCAAAAAGTCATCTGTCATTCCCTACCTGTACTTGGGCCAATGAAGGTTCAGATACCGGAGTATAAGGTAGTGGTGCAGCTGTCAGTCACCCTGGAGATCAGTAGATGGTGGAGCTTACATCCCCGGGTGACGGCCTGTGGTTGGTCAGGTTCATCTCGGCCTCCTTGAAACGCTGCCCACTGGGCCCCTGAAAGGCCTTATGGGTACCACAGTCTGCTGAACATTTTGATCTGTTTGCAGGTCAGTTAAGCTGTCAGTAGCACTCTTTTTGGAGAGTCCTCTTGTGTTGTCTTCATATAGGTTTCCTGTGTGAACAGAAAATAAGGAAAACTGTCAATTATTTAACCTTTTCCAGTCCCACTTATTATAACTAGTACAGCTAAAGACAAGATTACCAGCCCTTCACGAAATCAACCAAAACCCTGAACTTTTCCATGAAAATAATCATAACCAAAAGTGTTAACCTTTCTCACTCACAACAATTGTTCCAGCTCATCCACAAAGTTCCTGCACCTGAAGCAGCACCACAGCATTATAATCTCTCACTCACTGAACTGTAAGAAGGGTTGAAGGCCTCTCCTTTCATTCTCTAAACAAAAGCAGCATCTATGTGCCCAAACAGCTCAAGTTTTGTCTCATCAAACCATGATGAGCAATGGGTTTTCTTCTTGGACGATGACCACCACTGACTCACCAAGTCATCATGTGTGTAATTTGGGTCGCTTGGGACAAGGTGTGAATGGCTGTTAAACTGCCTGGGAAGGGATGCCAGGACTGCACTGTAGTCCAACCACAGAAAGCGTGGTCCATTGTGAAGACACCACTGTCCTCAAAAGAGTGTCCTTGTCCTCTCAGCCTTTTGGATGAGAGGTGAAACATCTTCAAGATATTGAAGATGAGCTAGTGTAGGAGTTGGTTGGGGTTGCTGGTGTATAAACTTTCCAACCCAAATAAAGTCCATGATAGGACTAATCTTCATTGTCCTCATGCAGTGAGGTTTAGTTCCACAAAATAATGTGATTCGCTAACGGACAGATACAATTCAGGGACCAATAATACATTTCTGTTTTCTTTATTTCCATTTTTTTATATCTCAAAACTGCATTGTAGCTGTGAGAAAACATATTTCTAAAGTAAAGTATATGTATCTATGTATATAATCAATGTGATGACATATTGTGAGTCTGGCAGTAGCCAGAATGTAAAACTATGAAAATAAAGTCTACGAACTAAGAAGATTTTTACAGTAATAAAATAGACGTATCACTAATCAATCTGTATTTTGTGCTGACTCAAGCCTCTTTTTTCTTTGTCACTTAAAATAAATTAAAGTAGGTCTCCCATCTCCATTAACACAATCTGTTGAGCTAAAAGATGCATAAAATCCCAGTGTGACAATGTTGGGTTGATGTTTTGTCACATCTGTATAATAACAAAGTGAGTGTTTTGGCACTGATGGAAGACAATAGCAGCCTCCACTAAAGAGTGAAATTAAGGGTTATAAATACTGATCATTTTCTGTCCCTGCATCTCACTATTTCTTTCATCAGCTGTCTGCCTGCACACTTCTTAGAATATGATCCAGTTTTATTTTATCCGTACGCCTGATGCAGATCACTGCAAATAGAACTTTTTTTTTTCCTGCACTTAGTCAGTCTAACTGAATAATAATCAATTAAATTGTTGTTAAAGTTGACACTTTATCTTTTGACGCTTAAAAGCATGGTTTAAATAATTGAACTCCATTTCCAGAATTGCTGCTACATGTTGTCATTTAATTTAAATTTAATCTATTTTAAAATTCATGACACACAGGCATTCAACTAGATTTAACTTTCAGGACAAAGGATATAAATGTGTTACCTGAGAAATACTCATTCATCACAGTTTATTGGCTCTTTATGAGGCCAAATGGATTAGTCGTGCATTTAAAAACCACAGAATCCATCACGCACATTACGTTTTTCAAGAACCCTTCGTAAATGCTTGTGCATACATCTTTACTTACAGTGCATACTTTTTCAATATAATCCGTTATAATCTCCTGACAAATGAATCGAAAGTATTGCTCAGCAACGTATAGCACATTTGCTGCTGGTTGTGAAATGAACAGTAAACCGAAGGTAACGGCAGCACTCTGTGTGCGTCAGTTTGTCTGTCCAAGCAATCCAGATGACATCCAATAACGCTGGGATGCTCATCACCATGGCGATGCCGTATGAGTCATCGTGAGGTTTGTTTTGGAGACAAAGGCCTGTGTTGAATGCATGATTATGATTACAGACAGAGACTTTAGCTTAGATACCAGGACGCACATATGCAAATACTGTATATAAATATACTGTATTGTATAGAGATAGTACACTGTGCCTCAAAAAAGCCCGACCTTTTTCTGCCACTGAGTGATTCCATGGTTGTCATTCATGTTCCCTATTTCAAAATAAATGCAGCTTTCCAGTCTAAAATAGCATTCTGTATACTCAGTCTTTCAAGGTTAGTATATCTGTTACCAGCCCCCTTTCTTTTGTTGCCACTATGTGTCATTTAATTGTGTTGCTATAGAAGTTCTCTCTGTTTGTGATCTGTAGGCTTCAGCGTCCAACAAAAAGCCTTTTTAATTCAGGAAGGTGACACTTCTCAATTGTTAAAGTTGTTTCTATAGGCCTTTAAATAAGAGATGTTATTGTGCATATTACTGAAGAAACAAACCTATTTTTATTCAGTTTCTGAAATCTGAAATGGTTACAGTTCGGAAAAAGGTCTTCCAACTATCAGCCACTAATTAGCTGCCTCGCGTGTCAGTCAGTCAGAAGCTGGAAGACACCATCTCACATGAGGGTGGAGAGGCGAATGACAAAGTGGATTAATATCTTCCAGCTTCTGACTGATGGAGCAGACGTGTTCTAGATAATCAACATAGGTATTAGAGCAGAGATAGTTAGAAAACGAGCAAGGCAGCAGTCACAGAGGATCCACTGAGAATGCCTAAACATACTGGGCTAGGTACAGACTTATCACCAATGCATAAGGCAAAATTTATTTCAACATTGCCACCAAACTTCGAGGTATATTATATTATATTGTAGCTCCTCTCTTCACAGCCGTGAAGCACATAATTAAAAAAAACATACAAAATAAACTATTAAAAGGGAATTGCTCCATGGTCCTGTCCTCAGTATCAAAAAGCTTCCACACACACACACACACAGACTTTTCTATGTGAATACTCTGAATCCTAATTCTCTTGCCCGCCCTCAGTCTGTTGGCTGCTTCACCCTGTTCTTATGTGTGAGGGATAAAAAGCGAAAACAAATCCAGCGCCTCCTGTTGGAGCTGCTGTTTTTTTGACAAACAATCAGTGGTGAAAATGTTCAGTGTTGATGAAAATCAAACCCAGAGTAGACTGTATTTCTGGCTTCCAATGCAAGTCACAGAGAAACATCAAAATGAGTGTTTACTGTCTGAACTCCGTCTGTTTGTCTTCCCTTCCCTCTTTCTCCTTCCGTCAGTCCATCCTGGCAAACAGAGAGGGAGCGAAGGGTGAATTAATAAAGGAGTGAAAGTGGAGCACAACTCCCTGAGGTCTGCCTTTTCTGGGACGCTCACAAAGAGAAAGAGACACACACTCACACACAAAATGACAACACAATCTACATAAAGACCCTGACACACACACTAATGTAAAGCTTACATGTGCAGAAAGCCACATGCATCTGTTTAAGCACTACTGGGGTGATGAGAAGAGAAGGAGACATACCGAGAGAAAACAATCCATACATCCCATCATCCAAATGCCCCTGCCTTAGAGAAAAAAATAAAGGGAGGAAAGGGGAAGTGAAGAGAGGAGGGGATTGGAGGAGGAGAAGGGAGGGCAAAAGCCACGTGAGGAGGGATGCCCAAGGCGGTGAAACTCACAATGGACCCATACTCCCTGTGATTCCTCCTCTCCTGTCCTGTCCTGTCTTCTCTGCAAATCATTTGCTCTTCTGTCTTCTTTTCCTCTCTCATACTCTCTCCATTACTTTACTTTTATTTCCTATCCTTATCACTCTATTTAATTTCCCTCTCCTTGGACCCTTCCTACTCTTTACCTTTCATTTCTTCTGCCTTCTCTCCTCCACTTCCCGCTCTCCTCTTTCATTCTTGGTTCACTCATCTGGATGAATAGTTTGTTCGACTAAAAATAGATTTACACTGTACAGTACTGCATGTTGTAAGCTGCATAAAGGTGCCCTGGAGTTTGATGTCGTGGTGTCTTCACTCATTTAGGCAGCAAAGGTAACTCATACAGTAGTGTTAATATTAACACTCAAGATAAAAGCAGCAATAAATCAATTTATTAATCCTATTTAAAAATATCAGCAACATTTGTGGATTAACTAAAATGTTGTTCTACACTCGGGAAGGAAAGAGGAGTATTCTTTATTAATGACCTACGCCAGTAAAACCTGTTATTATTTAGACCTATCAAAAAGAAAAAGAAACATCCCACAGGATTTTCATTGTGATTCAAAAAAGTTGTAGTGGGCACAGCCAGGCGCTGGGGATCAAGCCAGCAACTCTTCAACTACTCAACTAGATTTTCTATCAGATCTGCCAGCCAGCAAGCTTTCCCTCCCTCTAGTCCATCCATCTTTCCTCTCTGTCTGTCACTTTGTTTTCATCTCTTCTTCCCTATAATCTGCTGACCAAACAAAGACAGGAAAAGAGGAAGAGGATGAAAACTAACAGAAAATATGAAACAATGAAAGATTAAATGTTTGTGACAAAAGCTGCAAAAGTTAATTAACTTGCTGTTTGTTTCTGAACCATGTTACCGGGAATAAACTGCTGTGTTGTGACACACAGCAGAGCAAAAGATTAAAAAGGAAAGTACAGACAGCTCTAATTAAACAGATGATGTATGATGAATTTATCTCTTAGTTGATCTGATCTGAGAATCACTGAAAACCAAAAACCATGTACAATTAAAAGCAAATCATATATGTTATAGATTATACTGTAGAAGCTTTAGCTAACATGGGAATATGTACAGTAGAACATGTATACAGTTAAAAACAGCATACACCTGTTTTTTAGTGTAAACTGAAGGACAAAATTCAAATTATAAAATGTTATCTTTTTCAATTTAATCTCCAACACAATAAAGTGCAAAAGGTGAAGGAGTCTAAGTACTTTCCAACCATATGGGGAGTTGGAAAGTGAGTGAGTAATGCGTGAGTAATCTTTAAACTCTCAATGAAATGCACAAATAGAATTTCCAGAAAAGTTCTAATGTGCAATAAAAATTTTAATCTCATTTGTTAATTTGCTTTAACCTTTGACAAAATTGCTGAAAAAGGTTCTGAGGTAATGTTTGGTGTTCAATCACACAGTTTAGTCTCTTAAATACGCCGCTATTTCTTTTAAACAAGCACCTCACAGTTATACAGTAACTGAAGATTACGTTTGCCTTGACTCCGCACAGTGGCGGAAAGTGGAACAAAAACTGTAACGGCCACATGAATGTGATTCTGAGAGGCAGAAATAATCTCTCCCACTCTCCCACTACAGGGTAATAAGCATTAAACAGATCAAAGATCTGGGACACATTAAGAAATAAAACTTAATCACTGAATCAGGTCTTTAGATGATATCTGTGAGGAGTTACCTCACTTTATCTGTCCGTGTGCACGCAGGAGTTCAAGCATGTTTAAATTCATATAGAAGAAAAACAGAGAGACAAATAGATGCAATCAGTGAGGACAAGGAACACAAAACAGATTAAACATTAAGGAAAACAAAGAAAACAGAAGCAGCGAGAAGGAGAAAGAAAGAGCCTCTTGCAGAAGCCCAGGGGGTATCCTGCTATCCCAGAATGCTTTGCTCTAACCTACTTTGGTATTTCTGTTTCTGTCTTTGCCTCTGCAGCGCTCTGAGTGGGCTAGCTACTCCATACACATCATATCTGAACGGGTTTTGTGCGTGTATCTGCATGTGTTCCTATTCTTCTGAAGAACAAATTAACAGGAAAACACAGTGCAACTTGTGTGTGTGTGTGTGTGTGTGTGTGTGTGTGTGTGTGTGGCTGAGGCCCCCGAGTCAAACGAAAGAAAGGCACAAAGCCTCCCACAAAATTTAAGAAGCTGGAGAGCCTACTCACAGTATGAAGACATCGACAAATGTGTAGCTCATATATACACACACACGTATATCTAATATTTCTGTCCTTAATGTAAATTGCGCAACTGGCAACACATTCTTGTTTGAGTGCCTCTGTGAGTGAATGAGTGTGAGCATAACTAAGTGTGTCTTATGTGTTTGAGCGCTGTGCGGCCTGAGTGGGCAGCCTGACGACCTGCTCAGCAATACTCCGTTACCATGGAAACTAATGAGCAGAGCACCGGAAGACAGGAGCGTGATCTATCTCTCTATCTCTCTCTGTAATATCATTAATTAACCTGCTGTTGTCTCATATTAATATCAGTGACTTAAGTAAATGGATGATTAGTCGCTAATTGATTCCGGCAGTTAGTAGTTAGCTGGTTTTACCACACAGATCTGAATATAAGATTTTGTTTTTCTGGAAATTAGGTTTAAAAAAGTGTGTGTGGGGGGTGTGTCTTTGACTCAAGGAGCAAAGAGTTAAGTCAACATCAGACATCCTTTCTGAATGGAGAGAAACACTGTGTAACGCCGTCACTGACGTCACTTTTGAACTACGAGCTACACACTGGAAAGTGTTTACAAATCCACTTAGAAGTTCGTCAGATGTGCCGTTCAATCATGTAGGAAATCAAACGAGTTCATACCGGAACTGAAAAGCTGCACTTAAAGGTGCAGTGAAAACGGATGCGGAAATCATGAATCACGGTGTTCAAGGATTGATTCACAGTCACTGACCGTACAGTTCATTTACTCTTTTTTTCCTAATCTTAGGGGCAGAAGGCGTCACTGTTCGCACAGCCTGATGCTACTAACAGTTCCTTTAGTCTGCTGCTAGTTCAACCTGTTACATTAAGTTCACTGATAAACTAGCCTACACAATCGCCACACATACGGTTCATAGCTCAGCAGTATTTTTATGTAGGCATCAAACACTGGTAAATTTAATAGGATATAATTTTCCACTTAGGTCTAAACAAACATTAATGCAAAAGTTAATCTATTCTCAAAAAAAAAATGATTTTTCATCCCCACAGATACTACAAGTGGACACAGATGCATCTAACAGCAATGTGTGACCAACACTGGAGAGCGTGCACACACAGCCGTCACAGCTCTCCTCCTTCTCGCTCATTGAACAGGAAGCAAGTTTTCTGACAGGAGGCCAGCACCGCCTGATGGTGTATAAAAACCCCTGTGGTGGAGAAACCTTGCAGAAACGCGCACAGATTCCAAAACCTTTAATCTGTCATAACGCTCAAACCTTTTCTGCTTCTCCATGATCAGTTCCTAGCAATTCATTAACAAATACACAACTGTGTTCAAATTGAATACATTTCTCCAAATTGTCACCCACATGACTCATGACTGTACATACAAATCACTCACTGTTCTTTTCAGCTGCATGTTTAGAAGTTGCTTTAGTGCCTGCTGCAATCTGTGAACATTAACGCCCAACGCATGCATTACTTTAAACACATCAGCAAGGAAACAACTACTTTATCGACTTAGCTGCCCAATTTGTTTGCACATATTTTCTCTCCACCTGCCCACACCTGTTGCCTTGTTTGTGCTCAACAACTGAGTAAAACTCCACTGGCTTCCTGACCAAGGACAGCCCACACTACCATTTTCGTATTTGTTGCTAAAATGCCAACAGCATAAACCAGTACTAAGGGCTGGTGTGGCAGTTATTTTGTGCTTTATGAGATTTTTATTGAGCTAATATTTCTCTCTTCTATTTCTAAAAATGAGGCTTGACATTCATAATATAACCTTATTAAAGCCGCATTTGAAGTATCTATTGTATAGTGATTATGTATTCTTAATTTTATGCAAGCAAAACAGCAACTTGCTCATCAAAACATTGCTCCATAGTGTAACAAGTGGATAGGACTTATCTTAAAGACACCACTGAAAGTGCTGCTAGTCAAATACATTTTTTTTTTCCAGAGTTCAGTTGGATAGTTCAGTACCGTTTTTTTCAATTGTGCAAACGGTGAAAGAGATACTGTGATTTCAAAACGCAGAAAGTTGTGTGTACGCTCTCATAGTCCTTGGTTAAGGTTAGGGAGAGATTGTGGTATGGCTCAATAGATTAAAATCTAACACTAAACACACACACAGCGAGTTTATTTAAACTTCAAACAAAACCACAGTCTTTTGCTTTAATCAAAGTGCTTTTGTTGCCTAAACCCAACCCCACCCTCACTAGTCAAACATCCTAGGGTCTGTGGTGTCCCATGCTTTGTATGCCCACCATTCACCCAAACCACCTCCTTCTAACTTGCACTTGTAAATGTAGTGTTTCATTCATTAACAAAAAAACACACATTACATCCTACTGAACATAATCATAATAGAAATACAAACACAATCAAATGATTTCCATATGCTTGCCACAAAAATGTGCAGTTTAGTTGCATATAATTCTTTTTTGGGAGACAGGATTGACAGGCAAACCCCAAACCACCCTATTTAATTGGCTAATAGTTGGGAAGGCTTTCAGATGACTCACTCTCTCGCTCTCAAATGCACACAAACCCAAGCAGTGACACACACAAATTCCAATGACTGCTCCGTTAACATTTAAACAGAAGCGCTCAGGCCATTCAAAGTGACAGAAAGAAAACAAACAAAAAAACAAAGATGACAGAAGACACCACACGCATGAGCACCTTCCACTAGTCAGCTGCCGTCAACAACTTTGGACAGTCTAAAGGGCCTCAGTCAGAGCCCACTCTCCTGGATCTTTATGAGTGTCTGTCCACGGGCATCCTGTGTGTGTGGGTGGACAGTGAAGCTGAGTTGTCATATTGGGCAGAACATATCTGCATATTCATAACCAAGCATCTATGCATGCAGGTCGGCACACACAGGTGAACACAGAGGCACGAAATTCACTGCGAGTTATAAACAATGTTAAAAAACATTAATGTCATGTCGAGGGGACAAGGGGCAGGAACGACAGAGAGAGAGAGAGAAACGAGGTAGACATAGGGAGTAAGGAGAAGGAAAGACAATGGCAAATAAATGTGAGAGAGGAAGAGAATGAGTGGTAGGCAGGAGACTGTGTGGGTTGACTTTTTTTTCCCTCACGGGTGCTATGGTAACAGAGGAGGTAGGGGAGGGAGGAGAGGAGAGGAGAGGATGCAAGGGAAGGAAAGAAGAGATGAACTAAGGAAAGGGAAAAAAGATGGAAGGAAATTAAATGTAATTGTACATGAAACTAAAAAAAAGATGATGGATAAGACATTTGTTTTAAAATAATTAAATTTTGTGATGTGTTGGTCCTACGGAAACCAGAAGTGAAACATATAGTTATTTTGCTACAGTATGTTTATGGCATAACGATGAGGAAAAGATAGTATTAGTCTATCAGTCCACCACTTTGGTGCAAAGCATGGACGGGTTACTGAACTGGCCTAAACTTGGCACAAGCTGGGAGCCTGAGAGTCCAGTGGGCCCCTGGACTGGTATCTGTGTACAAACTGACTTCTGTCAATGGTCCTGAGTGAATGGCACAAAACTAGAAACACAAAAAAATAGGGTAGTCGTGGCCTCTGGATAAATTCTAATAAGCTTGATGATTTCAAAAAGTCAAGTTCTTTGATTTCTAACCCAATACTACTTTTATTCCAATAAACACCAAATACAGTTCATAACAGCCTAATACAAAAATATATACAGTAAAGGTGCTTAAGTTTAAACCATCTTAACACCAGCATGTCGGCATTGAGCCCAAAGCATCTCTATGGTTCAGTACACAAAGAGTCTTCTTCATCTGACTTGTACATATTATCTTGTTATAGAAACATTAAACAAAAAATGATTGTGGGACACATGGGATAATAAAGTACCAATACTCCACCAGGTTTTTCACCATGATTTATCTTACTGATCAGTCAATCGCAGTCACTCCATTCTGTCTCTAAACTCTCGTCATGATTTTTGTGTTTTTTAGTTGGCAGATGATAGATGCAGAGGCAGAGATGTCAGGTGGATTTCCACCCCTGCAGTTATATTTTTAGATCTTCAGTGAAGTGTTTTGATGGCTTGTCCTGATCTAAAGTGTATTGATTCTTAACAGACAGTGTTTGATTGTCTCCACTGTCAACTGAAGGAACAAACCGTTAACTGATCAGAATCATAGGCAGGAAAGTGTAGCTTTGCAAAGTTATTAACTGAGCCCCAAAAGCTGCTGAAGAGGCCGTGTGCATCTATCAGTATATTTTACTATCAAGATATGGTTGATGGTACTGTAAAAAATAGATTAATACAACGTAATGACTAGAGTATTATGAACTTTTTTCAAACTTTTCATAGGAGATATCTTTTATGGGAAAATAAATTATCTTCCACTTACTGTATATTGTTCTGTGATGCTCTAGAATTGTGGGCATATATACGTATATAAGCAATATTTAACCAGTTAAACCCAATATGTGGTAGAGTAGAACAGTCTCTTACTTGACTTTTATATTTACTCACATTTGAATCACAGAAACATGGCTTTCAGTACACGTACAAAAAGTATCTAATTAAAAATAAAAATTCTGTTCGTGGTGAGACTGTGGACAGTTTTGTTTTTGTGATTGGTGGTGATGAAGGAACAGCACAGCTGTAAACATAATTACCCTTTGTTCCATTGTTTGCTCTTGTTACGTACAGCTTAGAACACAAAGCAGTAAATTAATCACAACATGATTCGGCCTCATGCAATAAAGTGAGCACACTGTCAGCTCTCTGCCAAAGTCAAAACTGGCATAGAGAGCAGGCAACTTCTGATCTCAGGGCACAGTTTTAAAGACGAGGGCACATTTTTAAATTACAAAAAAAAAAAGGTTATGCATGTTTGTCCAGTGTGATAAATAAATGCCAATTAATGCATTTTGAATATTCATATTTGAAACTACATGAACAAATATCTGATGAACAGTCTAATCTCTCCAAACCCCTACACCTTCCACATAGTAATAATGCAATATACAGCTTTATTGTCTTTGGCACCTCAGTTTGCATGTCTTTGTAGGAGTTTGTTATCAATTGGCATCTTTTTGAAGTCAGTTATATCCCATTTACCCCCTTTTTTTTATTCAACTCACAAAGATTTTTACTTTGTTACGCGACAAGCTTTGCTCCTGACTGAGGAGCCTACACTGGCATCCAAACACTACTGGTCCAGGCCATCTACACTGCTCTTTGTGGTACAGACCGTGATTACGTTCAATACTTTTTTGATTCTTTTTAAAACTGTAGATGTAAACATTCTTTGTTAGATTTAGCCTTTAGCTGCCTACCTAGTTTTATCTTCACAACATAATAATGATATGATATATACATATATATATGATATATACACATATATATGCCTGATAATCCAGGCCCCAGCACCTTGGTTCAGGAGCAGCAAAAAGTTAGGGCCACACTGGAACCAGTTTTCCCTCATTGAAAGCTGGTTCTTTGGCTGTTGAAACACGAAGAAAATGTTGAAATTAAGCACTAGATCTGAACCAGCTCTAGAACTAGTTTGCCAAAAAGAATAAATAAAGAAATGTCACTTAATGCAGATATTCTGCTCTGGCTGTGGTAGGTAATGCACCGGGGGGGTTGTACCACCTGGTGACACCCCTCTGGTCCACACCTGGTAAAAGGTTTTTTCTGTTTGTTATACTCAGAACAGGTTATTTCTATACTTTCATGATTTCATACGCAACATTAAAAACACATTCTCTGTTCCATCAGAGTATTGATTCCTTATTCTAGTGTTTATTTAAAGCTGTGGAACAATCAGAGACAGCGATTATAGCCTGTTAGCTGCTCACAGATTAACATGACTACATGTTCAGTATTGCAAACAAAGCCATTGAATGTCCAAAGACCATCATATGAGTAAGGCAGTCCGTTTCAAGCAGTCTCTGCTGTTGGGTCATTTATTCTGGTGTCTTGATTTGTGACAGATGAATCAATTATTGTTTGTTTTAATAAGATGTCACAAAAAAAACTAGCAAGCTCTGTTACTCTAATCTGTCCATCTCATTTTTCCCCCTCCTTTGTCTCACTCTCAGTCCACTTACTGCACATTTCTCACCGTTTCGTAATCCTGCTCAGAATGATGCAACCATACAGTAACTATACCAGCAGACAAGAAAACACACACACACACACACACACACACAGGCGTGCAGTCTTTCTGAAACCAGATGACTTAGGAATTATTATATCTACACTGACTTCATTCACATAAAACTCTTTCCCCAATTGTAACTGGACCCATTTCTCATGCGATTCATTTATAGACATTTTAAATTTATTAGACATTCAGGTTGATGATTTCACCAGTCTTCATAAACGTAAGACATAAATAAATACATTGTTCTTCCTAACATGTGCAACAGAAAAAACATGTGAGTGGACATCTACTCTCAGTTGTTTTCTCTCACCACTACATTCAAATCAAAGTATAAATATTTTTATACTTTGTGTAGTAAACTACTTGAGTAGTATACGAAGTGTAAGCAGTGATGGAAAAAGTAATGAAGTAGACACTGTGTCCCACACTTCTTTTCTTTTAACCCAATCAAACATGTTCTGCCCATAATTCTGTAATTTCCTTATTCAAAAAAGTCACAATTCACATTTAGCTGCTGCAATGTTAATGTTTCCCAAAGCAGGTGATGCTGCCAGCGTGGGATTCTTTTTATTTGATGTGCAGATGAAATAAATCTAATGAAAAGGACATCAGTAAACAGAAGTACCCAGCAAAGTACCCAAATCAAACAGCCCTGAGTTAAGTTGTCTAAATACTAAAAACTGCTTCAGACTTTTGACACAGGTCAGTGTGTCACCATTAAGTCTCTTTAGCAATGAAAGTGAAGAAGCTCCATAAGACCAGTCAATAAGCAAATGTTGCCAGGCAACAGATATAGTTGCAGCCTCCATGCATAGTCTCGGATGATATTGCTTAGCAACTGCATTTGTTTGCATGATGTTAAAACTGAACCCCACAGAGCTGCATGAGTGTGATACAGTATGGACAACAGGGGTGTCATTGGGGCCAGATTGCCTCTCAGAAAGACTGTGTAACCTTGAAACCAGACAGGATAATCATCTGGATATAAATACATGCGACACACAGAGAGAAATGCCACCATTCACACCAAATGTGCAGGAATCTGTCCGGTGAGGGAGAATCTACATCAATTTAACTTTTGAAACTCAGCATTTCTGTGACATAAATACACCGTCACAATATTTTGCGCACTGACTTGTTAAAAGGCATTCCATCACAGGACAATTCTCTGTCTCTACGCATCAAACACATGTTACAGCAAAAATAAAGTTTGGGGAGTTGGTGCTATCCCTTATGCAACTCAAGTTCATAAAACTGGAACCATCAGAGAAACCAGCAGATGTTGAAAATGCATATAAAAACACATGACATCAACATGTGAATGTGCCAAAGTCGCCTCTAATGATTGGCATAAAAAAAACAAAAGGAAATTGCTTCTGCTCAGAGATGATATTTGGTCCCCCAGAGACATATGTCATACACTATCCCTTATCTTGTCCTGAGATAAACAGGATCAACTGTGCTCAGGGGTTCACCCTCCCCTGAGGACTGGTGGGAAAGCCCTAATATTAACTGTCGAATACATTTTTTAAAATCCGTTTTCTTGCTCTCTGTGTCTTTATTGCAGCAGGAATCTGATCCAAATACAATTTGAACAAACAAATAATTTTGGTAAATATGCTCATTGCCTCTTTAATAGCCCTCTCATGTCAGTGCTATAACAAGCTATAACTGATCTATTTATAACAATATATTAAACAACAATGTGAAAGGCATCACTCTCAGCTCTACAGTAAAGAAAACAGAGAAAATTATCACCTGAACATGCAGCTCCTCTCAGCTTTATGGAGCTTTGTTGTGAGCTTCAGGTCATTGTTTTGCTCATGGCTGCAACATCACTGCTTTAGTTCTAACTCAGATCCATCAATGTAGTTGCAGCCACATCAGACATGTTATAAAGCTTTAAAAACCTTCCAGGAAAAGGCTTAGGCATTCAGTAGTGATATAAGGTTAGACTAAGCTAGGGGATTAGGAATGCATTATGTCAGCTCTCACAAGTACAAGTGTGTGGGTGAATTCATCTGCATTTTTCTATTTAGTTTTGTGAATATTAGAGAAACATTTCAAATTCAAATTGTCATATGTGCACTGGTAATACAATATTGCTTCAATTTTGAGATTTGTAATCCTAGTTCGTATAAATCTTCAGTAATAGTCAGCTAACAGCTAAGATGGAGGGCCCTGTAGTTTTCAGATAATATCCTAGAAACTTTCCCCTAGTTTTCTTTAAGGTATCTGGTACATAGTTGTTATCACTAAGAATTTACAATAAACCAAATACACTGTATGGTATAAAATGTACTTAAAACTGTTGGTCTCTTGCCTAATCTCCTAGTTTCTTTTTCCAAAATGTTTCCAGAAAATAATCTGGAAAATACAGAATCATGTAAAGTGTTATTTCAGTACAATTTATAGTGTCGTTTGGCATTAATTACTGTTGCACCTCCTGTTGACACGTTGCCACTTACACACTGTCACTGACACACTGTCATTCTGTGATATCACAAGCTTTGCCAAACCATGACTGATGTGAGCCAAACCTTTACCAGTCAGCCCCAGCGAGGAGATATTTATCAGGGCTCAGGCTGTAATCACAGGACTGATGATGTAACTTTACTTGGCCAGAAGAATCTCTCAGCTGTGAGCCACACCAGTGAATCCGTGGGCTAAGGTGAATACCACTGTGATGTGGGCTCAAATCTTCCTCTTGGCCTGTCTCATCGCCCCTTTCTCTCTCTACCATCTTCCCTGTCACTGCTCTGTATACCGTCTAACAAAGCAGAAACAAATCCCAAAGCTTTCTATCTGCAGAGAGCTGTGATGATGAGATGTTCCTCCTACGCAGGCAGGCAAGACAGGCAGCAGCTCTAGAGACCCAAACACCTCCAAATGTAATGCTATGGAATATCCTGATTAACTCTCCCTGATAGCAAACAGGGAGCCTGCAGCCTCCACCTGAGCTGTTAGCTGAAAGATTTGTTCATGTACAGTATATATGTAGTAGTATATGTAGCATGATTTGAAAAACCTGTTAGGCTGCCATGTTAGTGAGCTCTGCTCCAGTTGACAAGATGGAGCAGAGTTTTATGAGCAGAGTCAGTTAACATCAAGATGGTTGGAATAAAAATGTCTTACTCGGTAGGACACATATGTTCTTATTTATCTTAGTTTAAAAAAAACTAACATGAAATTTCTCATTGTTTCATTCATTTTTTTAACAGTTAAGTTATAAGTATGTGTTTCAGTACAAGCCTTCAAGCCTTAACATTGGTGGATCAACACTGAATCTGTTAGTTGTCATTTAGAGATGCTTCCTATTTTGCACACTTTACTGTGGTGTAGATTTAATTTTAAAGGGATAAAATGGCCCATCAATCTAAGGTCTCAAAGTGTGTGCTGTACTATAGATGCTGGAATGTGGAATGTCTGTGGGGCTACTATTGATTATCCAATTATTTCCTCAACAAATCAATCTTTTCATATATAAAATGTCAGAAAATACTGAAGAACACATTTCGTTTTGCAGAGATACAGACAGAACAGTTTGCTGCTTTGAATCCAACCAGTAGTAAAACTATAAGAAGATTTAAGATTAATATGAAATATGTCAGAGTAAAGCAGAAATGGGTAAATATTTGGCATTTTTGCTTAAAAAAAAAGGTAGATTACTTGAACAATACTTCCACTCTGCACCTCATTAGGTGTATCCACATTATTACTACTCACAACCAAGAGATGCAACAATAATCAAACATGATTAGTAATTTGGATTCAATCTGAGATATTATTTATATCTGACAGCAGGGAGGTCTAAGCTTGTGAGCCAAGCTCCAAATAATACAGTTTGTCTCCTACAGAGTACCTCAAGAGCCAAAATCTCTTTGTCACTGAATCTAATTTTCAGATATTAGTATTGGGAAAACTGTTTCAAACAGTCCAGATTTATCCCCTGTGGTCCAACCCCAGTCTCACAAAAGCCAACAAGATGGAAAAAAGGAGGCTACAAATGAAATAAAAAAAAAAATCTTTAAGCCGATGAACGTTTTCACACCTCCACTAAATCAGCCTAGAAGTGTTTGTGATGTCTGCAGGTGGTCAGGAAGAGAACTCTTGGTGAGAAATCAGCCGCGCAGAAACCGAATCCCCCCCCACAGTACAGAGCTGAGTCCTGAGGGCATAAGGGAGCCAGCTGTCACCTGACCCCAAAGTTACTAATGGAGGTTTTAAGAGAATCCTGACACAGAGAGCGGGGACACATGCCAACCACTTGACCTGTGTCTCACACATTTGTTTTATAATTGACACGACGGGATCAAAAGTTATGAGTATTTTTCACCTGCCCACTTGTTAACTCACATCTGTCCTCAGCCGCTACACAGAAATACATACAATCAGATAGATGGATTCCCACACACAAAAAGAGGCTATCCCATAAGAAACAGTGTTCGTGTCTTTCTGGGTTACAGACCACACTTCTTTATTTGGACTAGTGGGACAGCTTGATGCTGCAGCCCTGATACAGGAGTATATATGGAGCGTTATGTAATTAATACTCCTCCTCCTATGCAGATACAGTAGACAAGCCTGGAAATCCTGGTCTCAGCTGTAACTGTAGACCTGAAATGACTGATACAGCTCATATGCACAGCATTGTTTTAATCCTTCTAGCTCCTACAGAGAGAGGCAGCTCTTGAGTCAGCTAAAGCCTTTGCATCACTGATACTGTAAAACAGGCATCCCGTGTAATGTGGGTTTCATACAGTAAAAGCAAAACCCTCTAGAGTCGTGCAGCATGCAGAGAAAGGGTCTCTCTGTCTCACCCACACTCACACATAACACAGCCTAAAGAAACGTCGGTCTAACCGGTTAGCTCATAATTCAGTGCTGGCAAGGTGACTGGTAAAGCCAAGAGAGGCAGAGAGGCAGAAAAGTAGTGTGTGGGGCTTCTCTTACCAACAAATCCCCCTTCTTCGGGAATCCTTTCTTCTCCCTTCAGCTGGCTTCCACCCGTGCTCCAGCTTTCATCTTTCCAACAAACAGATCAAGAGAGCGCCTGACTTTGAATTCGAAGCATTCCTCTTGCTCCTGTGTTTTCTCTCTGCCTCTCCTCTCTTCCAGATTTCTCCACAGTCTCTGAGGGGAAGCAGGAGCATCAGTGACACACTGCCGCGCGCTCCGCTGCAGGAGGTTGGACGTCAATCACACAGGTAACCTAGGGAACCGCTGGGCCCGCCCCCCTGCCAAGCCAATGCTGATTGGTGCAGCTGACGGAGAACCAGAAGTCACAAGCCTCACAGATCCACAGATGGGTACCGGGAGCTGTGGTGGGATCATGTACAGATCAACAAACAGTAGTGGATTGCAGTACTTGTGAAGTCTTTCTCTCCTCTCTCTCTCTCTCTCTGACTTCACAGCCTGCCGCTTTATTTTACAGTTGCTTAGCAACGAACTGGCATGTGTGAGTGTTGAGTGTGTGTTGCAGAACAGGAGGAGAGATGTGGGAGAGAGAAAGGAGAAAGTCCTCGATGCACTATTTCTCTCTCTCTCTGTCAGAGGTATGTATGGATGTTGAATATTTCAGATCTCAGCAGCAGCAGCAGCAGGAGCCGGAACAGTCTCCCTCAGTATTATGGAGACTGTTGTTTTAGGATGGACTCGAAGCAACAGCAGTCAGGTGTCCACATGAAGATAATTGTTCCTTTAATTCCTAAAGAACAATGTGTTATATAAGGTTGAGGTCATACAGAGGTCAAAGGGCAGTGTTCATTATCCTGATGGATTGAGGGAAGCTGATGTTTTATATTAAAGTTGTCATCAGGCCTATTTACAACATTTAAAAAACAAACAGTGGAAATCAAAAAGAAGAAGTTTCAGTAGGTGTTTCAGTTCCTGGCCTTTATTCAGTGAACTGTTCAGTTATATTTGTCAATATTTTACTTCATATTAATATTATATTTAATATTTCATAGTATTAAAGTCCCATGTTGCTTTAAAGTCATCTTCATGCTCCTAGGTACAAGCAAATAGCAATGACATGTGGCCATACCACACTATAAGGTAATAAGATAGAACTTACAGCAGCACATTTTTTACTTAACTTCTATATTCCTCCTACTTCTTCTGTTCTCAGATGCACTGAAACTGTTCAAGGTTAACAGCAGTTCAGTGACTATATTCTAAAATGTACAAATAATACCAAAATATAAACTTTAAAAAAAAAAAAAATTCACAGTTCAGGGCTTTTGCTAACAACATAATGAGTCCGCGTCTTTGATGTGACTATCAATCAGAAATATTAATGCAGGTGGTTCCACACTCAGACATTCAAAGCAGCATCTCACTCTCTAATGAATGAATGAAAGGATATAACCTTATAACATATAGTGCATGAATTATTTTCAGTTACAGCCACATCACCATGTCACGTCAGAGATACTAATCCAACAAAGAACCTCAAAATGAGTTCAGGTTGTTTGTTCCTTGGACTCACAGCAGTTACAAAAGGAAGAATGCACTGAAACATCTCAAACTATTGCTGCAGCAAAATCCATGTTTGTCAGTCCGTGAGCTTAGTTTGCTCAAACCTAATCACAAAAAGCAGAAAAACGCATACGCAAATAATTCTGAACACAAGTAAGAGTCTACAACGCAGTTAGATGTGAGAGGCTTCTCTCAAAGGAACTGACCTGATTGGAATTGTCCTTGTAGAGACCTGAACTAAAAACCTGTACAGATAGATTCCCCATTATACTGTTCTGCAGTATAGTTCACGATATACCTCAGACAGTGACATCAACAGAAAAGGAACTTACAAACATTTGAACATACTGTATAAGACTGGACCAAACTACTGTAGCTTTATCATGGAGGATTTGTTGTTTCTTGTCATTAAGGCAGGATTATTATTTGTCGAGTTGGCAGGGTGAACATACTCACTCAGATCCAGACTTTTGCTGTTCATTGCTCAAAGTCAGGTTTCCGCTGCACAGCTGCTCGCTCAAGGGTGAATAAACATCAGGCAGTCTGCACATTTAAAATAAAAGGACTCTATGAATATTCTAATGGACAGAAGAAAACATATGGGCGGCGTTAGCTTAATGTGGTTGGAGCAGAGTAACCGAGGGTGCTCCATCACTGGAATCCCAAGAGCTGCCAGAATAACTTGCTTTTTATGAATTATACAGCGTAGTAGCAAAAGTACACAGCTGGAAATGCACTTGACTTAGTAATAGTAATAATACTTGCTGGCAGAAGTCAAAGCTTCATTTCCTAAAGCTAGAAATCAGAAGAAAACCCCATTTCTGACACCACTGAACTCAAGTCAGGCAGGCATACTTTCTTCAAACTGGGAATCATTGGTTCATTCATTATTTGGGCTTACAAACCTGCTTTGAGCTGCACTACATTTTTTGCACCCTCCCACCTTCATGTTTCATGCTGTACCCCATCTGATCCAAACAGTGGAATATTTTTCTCACCAGGCCAATGAATGTGCTACAAATACCAATCCTGCAGCATTTACGGCCTGCAGTTCTGAATAATGTGGCTCCTTCTTACACAGCTGTAGAGTTGGCTTCATCCACTGAGACCCTTATTTCCACAGATCACCCCAAATCAGAAGCACTTACTCATGTGCTCATCTGCTATTAAAGCCTCTTCAAGCTTGCTGTTGAAGTTTCACAATCTGGGTTCTTTGTCCAGGCAATTCCTTAACTTGTAGAGTGATGTTGTGTTAGACAGCCCGGAACAAACCTGATAAAGATGTTGTTTTAAACCCAGATTATGCAATCAGCTCTAATTAGGAATGACAGATTAACAATGACTGATTTACTCACTTCGCCCTCAGGTTGCACTTTGGTACCTGTATTTTTAATTTTTTCTTTTTTCATTTTTAATTATACCTACGATCAAATACAGAACATGTACATTATATGAATATTGTAAAATTGAAGATTTGAAGGGGGGTAAAGGCCAGTATGTTCAGAAGAACAAACCTCACCCTCACAACAATGTCAAAGGCATGGCAACAGTAGCCAGGAAACATAAGAAGCAGTAACTTAGTGGTTAAGGAACAAACCAAACATGTTTGACAAGCTTTAAATGAAATGAGCATTACATGTAATTTGGATTATTAATACGACAGTTTCTTTTTCCTAAGGATCTTTGCAATATCTTTTGGGGATATAATATTTTTTTGTGTACATTTAAGTATTTCACCTTATAGGTGGCTGGTATTCTGATAGCTAACTATATTTTGTATATATATTTGGACTCTACCAGCAACTTTTCCTCACTATTCTGAAGCGGAGTTTGGTTCATTGTAAAAATATCAGCTTTGATACCAGATGGAGAAGAAATTGATCTGTGTAGACTGCAACATGGCGTTTCACTCTGCTGGGCTGCTCGAGAAACATAAAGCACTGTTCTGCATTGGGAGAGCGGGCAGGGACCTTCGGGTGCAGAGAAGCAGCTCTGATCTCGTTATGAAAAATGAAGGTGAAAGTACTGACCCAGATCAGATGAGAACCCTCAGTCTCGTCCAGGTAAGCAAGTCAGCTTGGCTGTTGGAAACCAGACAATTTGATTAGAGAGGAAATTTTAAATTACTTACTGTATATATGGAAATAATTTTTGGATGTGATCTTGAGCTACTGAGATTCTTGCAGGAGATGCAGATTAATTTAAGAACTGAAGTTGTTGGGCTGGTTTTCTTCAACTACTGAAGTAGTTGTTGGGCTGGTTTCTTAGCATGTTGACAGGTCAAATGCTAAGAAATGAAAAGAGAAAAATTTAATTGTGCACAATGTAGTGTTTGTATTGTTTTTAATATGCTATTTTCACATAAAGTAGTTATTCTCATGTTTTTGCATAAGCAAAAGAAACACTAATAAAATCCTGAAACTATACAACTTCAAATAAGATGCACTTCTGTACAGCTCCACCTCTAACTATGAGCTGAATATACACTTTATACATACATATATACTATAAAGCTGAGTGAACAAATCTCTAGTGTCTGAACAGAACTAAACACTACTAGCTCCAAAAGATCAGATTTTTTGCAGGACTACTGTACTGGACTGCAGTCATCGTCGTACAGGTTTGTCCAGCGAGAGCATCAGTGACAGGAATGGGTTCTGTTTTATGATGTGGTTGTTATTCACACAGTTCATTACATGTGTATATGTGTGTGTAGACAAGAGGTCGGCGAAGGATAATCACCGGGTGGAGGAGTACTGAAGCTGAGCCAGTGTCAAGAACAGTGGAAGGACCACACAAAGCTGCTCTACAACATCTCACTGATGAAGTAAAACCACACCACTGCACCAACCAGGCTTCATCCATCCCTACTACAGCACAGCCTAAATCTTAAATACAATAACAAAAGTGTTTCATCCACGCTCTAAACCCCCCCCCCCCCACCAACAACGTGTCTTTATTGTTTACAGTCTTACTGTGCATTGTAAAGAAAATAAACCTAATCCCTAAGAACCCTATATGGAAAAACAGTTCAGTGCAACATTTTGTTTAAGTGCATTTTTGTTGTTATGTTATCAAGCGCTGCAGGCATTTCACAGTCTTTGATTAAAAATTCATGTTTGAATATCATCAGTCAAAACACATTAGAAAAGCTGTTTTAAGTAAGCAGGGTATTATATTATGTAGATATAATGAATAATGTATACTATGGTGATATACTATACACAATTTATCCCTTTTCTCAGTTTCACAAGTTGAGGATATCCATTGAGGAACATTTGTCAATCTGGTCAAACAGAACCACAGATACTGAGGTGAGCTCAATGTTTCCTCGACACGTTCCAGTCTTTTCTTTCTCCTAGTGTACTATTCAGCTTATTTACTGCTAAGTATGCCAATGTGCGTCAGAGTCACAGGTCACACTGGGTGCTGAGTTTTAAGATGACATTAGAAAATAATCTTTTGGTTTGTGGTGCAACATGTTTAAAATGCAGTGCTGTGCACAAACTTATTCATTAATAATTGTGGCCTTTAGGCGAGTGGGCGTCAGCTGGGTCAAAGCGAGAGACTGAAGCAGATGAGAGAAATGGCGACGCTTCATGAGCGCCAACTGGCACTGATACGCGTTCAGCACCAGCAGCTGGAGCAGCAGAGGGACGGTGAGGAACAAATGCAAAATGTGAAAATCATCGGCTCCAAATTTCACTTGACGTCAAGGTCAGACTGAGTTTTTGTGATCGAACCACTCGGGTTGTAAGGACATAGATCTGTGAACACAGTCACATTGTGGGGAGTTCACTTCCTCTGGGGGACAACAAGCAAGTCCTCATAGTGTAAGAGTTAAAATTGTGAGGTGAGCATGAGGCAGCAGTTGGTATGGATAAAGTAAATCTACAGAAAATGAGATTCCAGTGAAGTGACAAACATGATTGTGTGTGTGTGTGTGTGTTAGAGTTGGCCCATCAGGTCAGTGTCCTGTCCGAGCAGAGCAACAAAACTCATCTGGAAAGTCTCCTGATGGAACTCAGAGAGCAGGAGGAGAGGAATGACGAAACACTGCAACAACTAAACGAACATCTCCAAGCATTACAGTAAGTGTATGTTGGCTTCAGATTCTTTACTTAAGAAAAGTCATTCTACCATACAGAGTGCTAATAATTATCACAAATGTATTAAAGGTGTAATAAACAACATTTATTATTGTGGCTCATTAAAACATCTTTATATATTAATGACTGTTAGACTGGGATCAAACCTGCAACAACTAGTTATTTAAAGTGCATTAACTGTATCTGAACAAATAAAAATTTTATGTATAAAGAGAAATTACTGCATCCCCAGTGCTCTAGCACCATGAGGAATTTCAGTGAAATCTGTTTCTTCCCTGGCTGCTGGATGACTCAGAGCATCAGTTATATATTTCATTAGGCCTGGGCAGTTACTTATTGCAACATTTGAGGTAGAAATAAATTGAATTTCCTATTGAAGGCAGAGTTCTGGCTGGGAGACTTTCCATAGATCTCACAATAAGATCTAATTTAGACGGTATAATGTGTGGTTTTTGTTTGTTTCGCTTTTCTTTTTAGTGTCCAACACGTTTCTGTACCTGCTGGCCAGCCAGAGCCACACAGGAAAATAAAGATGCATCATGACAATTACAAGCTAATTTCTTCTGTCGATGACCCTATTTCTACACAGATAAAGTAGGCACCTACATATTTAAAGATTCAATTATTTTTAAAACTTCATTGAATGGAAAACGGATGGAATGCAAATATTGTTTTCATTGGGCTGGTTACAGCTATGAAAATGCAAGGAGAGTTTTTTTTCCTACAGAGCTGTCTGGTTATTTAAGTGTAAATAAGATTTTTTTGTTACAGAGCTCTGCGACATGCATACATGCAGTCAGGTGGGTCAGACCCAGCCATTGTGGCACAGATGATTGACCTGCAGGCAGAAGCACAAAGTCTGGAGAAGAACCAACCAGCAGAAGCAGCTTCCAAGGCCAAGAAGAAGAGTAAGTATTAAAGTGATTTTAAAAAGAAAACATCTAAGTGCTTGTCAGCACAGCTGAGGTCACTGGAGCCTTTATTAAGTTAACTCGATTTTCCCAGTGTAAAACTGACTTCCCCTCCCAAGTTCATAGTTAATTGAATCAAGGCCAACATTTCAAAGTCTACGTGATCAGTTATAGGACCCAACACACAATGCAAAACACACACTGAATTGTATCTAGTGGCAACAAAACTCATCATTATACTCCACATGATGCAGACTTGTAGCATAACAATTACCTTAGGGTGAACATTATTATAACATCATTATTGTTGTCCTTGAAGAGGTGAAGCCTCCTCAGTGGGATCCCTTCTGGAAGCTGCTGGCTGTGGAACAGGAGAACCAAAGACTGGAGGTGGAGATTCTCAGGATCCAGCTGGGCAGGAACAGACACCACAGCTATGAAGGTTGGAGAGTCTGGTTTCATGTAACATGCTTTCAATAACAACGCAAACATCTGGGTATCATCAATGTACTCTATGTACCACTTCACCTGGAAATCCACAGCTGTCAATAAAAGCCAAAAACATTAAACTGCTGTTGGAGACATAGACGTTATGATTGGAAACTAAAATGAAAACCTGGCATCTACAAATACATGTCAGTTGTTTAACTGTGTAATAGTAGTTACACAGGTCGGTTATTAGTTATGGTGTCTTGTGTTTGCACAATCTCCAGCAGCAGCCAGGACCGAGCTTGAGCTGGCTGGGAGAGAAAACCAACAGCAGAGAATTAATCTACAAGCAGAGATGGAGAGAAGCAAAGAAGCTCCGACGCACTCCAGACAGCATCCTCCACCTCTACATGCAGTCCCATTCCAAACCCGGACTCGCTCTCATGCGCCTCTGTCATTGGTACAATTTACATATTCTTAATGAAATTGTGTTACTATCTAGATTCTTTATTTATTGATATGGATGGTGAATAATCATTTATTTATGGTGATTGTCTTGAATAAAAATCCTAGTATTTCTCTCAGCTCCCTATGAGGTCCCTCTCCTCTCCATTGGGAAGAGCCATAATGGAACCCACGGGCTCTCTGGGTCCAACTCCATACGACCCTACGTCAGTTTAGTTCTCCACATTATATATTTACAATATATTAAACAGGCCATTTTCATGTCTTACAGTTTAGTCCACTTACCTTCCTTGGATAAAAAAAATAAATAAATAGGATTCTCTGGTGTTTTAGAGCTGGTTTTGTGGTTTTCTTTGACCTGGTGACGGGAGCTGACGCCTGTCAGAAGGTGCTGCGTCTGGTGGCAGTTCTCTACTCTGACGGTCATGAAGTAGGACCGCCGACTCCAACGCCCCCTGTGCAGTGCCAGCTGGAAGAGTCTTACCACCATAGCCCTGGAAACTATGCTTTTGTGTCACTCAAACAGGTTGTAACCAGGTAGGGGGACCACCTTAACAAGAAGAGAAGTGAAGCCTTAATGTGACAGATTAAGTAGAGTTATGAACAGAGTGGCAAAAAGTACGGGATAAAAATTACACCTTGATCAAAAAATTTCAAAAAGAGTTCCCAGGTTGATGATAACCAGGTTTTGTGTCCTGATCTCAACCTCTTAAACGAAGAGATACATTTGTTGCTGTCACAAGGCAAAACAAACACGAAATAGACATTGATTTTAGGTGTTTCTGACATATGGAGGTTAGGTCCAATGAACACAAAACAACACAATGCACCTGCAGTTAGTGTTGTTCTTTCTCATTACATGTGTGTCCTATAACCCCCTCCCCCTGTAGGATCCAGCCAGCACCCTCCCTCTGTCTGGTGGTTGAGGTTCAGGCAGCAAAAGACCTGGATTTCTACAACCAGGAGGTCTTCAAACTGGTGGCCTGTGGATGGACACAACTGGAACTATTTGATCAATACAACCAGGTCTGCCTGCAGATTCAACGGCATGTAGTACACCACATCAGCTTCAGCGTTAACACCACCTGGTGCAGCTCCTCCGTCAGTGACAGTTGGGATAGGTTCCACCACACCTGCAGCCCTTTAGGGTAATGGATTCATTGATGGACAGGAGTTCAGATGAGCACACAGCGCTGTGGCTGATTACTCTAACTACTGTGTAGTACTGTCCAGGTACAATAAAGGGAGCTGAACTCGATGCACCACCGATGACATTAGGCTGTTTATTATTTAATACTACAGTATAAAACCAGTACCTAAAGGCTGCAGGTCCAGGTGGTAAATTCACATAATGCTCTCTGCACCTCTGCACCTGAACCGGTGATTAGACAATTATTCGCACTGCATCTGTCAGACTTATTCATCAAATCCAGGCTGAACCATTAGCAAACACTCTGGCTTTCAGTGTATGCCAAGTCATTAACACCTTTACCCTTTTCTCTGTACCAACAGCTACATAGTGGCTACTGGAGGGTACCAGTGCGCAGCCTGCCTGTTAGACCCTCATTAAGCCTTCCCCAGCTCAACTCAATACCCCAGGTATAATACCTGTACTCCACAGTACTAAAATACATAAATCTAATCATCTCACATCCATTACTGGATGTTACATACAGGCATAAATTAGTGTAAGGGTTTTGTTTAGGTGAGGCAACAGAATTACCTACCCTCGTGTTATTTTTACTGTAACTTTAAGGTGGGAAACATGGAGCTGTGTGTACGTTTGGTCAATGGTCGAGATGGAGATGCACAGACTCTGGTGAAGCCTGACCCAACCTGCACCAGTTACTACAAGTATCCAGCTGTGGTAGGTAAACACGTTATAAAAGTTAATCACTAAATTGACATTCTGCACTGGACGTGCATTGAGCAGTTCTAAATAACTTGCATAACAAAATCCCTTCGCTTAATTTTGTTCTTTATACTCACGTTCCTGAAAATTTGGTGCTTTCAAGATGTCTGATTGTGGTACCTTTATACCTTTTGTCACTATACAGGTGCCCTCTCCATCGATCCCTGGATATACAGCTTTGCCGCTTTTGGTTCCACAGCTAACAGAAGCAGAACAACTCTCTTCACTGCTGCCTGTTATTGATCACAAAGACCCTCCACCCACACATAAAGCCACCCACAGTTAAATAAAAAAAAAAAAAAAAAACACATCTTAGACAATAAAGTCTAAACTACTTAGTTCGTTCAAACTTTATTTGCTGTGTAGCAGTTTAAATAAGCGTTGCTCACTCTTAAGTTTGAAAGACAATGAAGGTGCAGCTCTTCATGAGTCTGTAACTGAAACCACCTATAAAGACTGGTCTAGATGAATGTAACATCACAATATTAGGGGAGGAAAAAACAAAAACAACACCAAAGATTTTAACAATATCCAGCATTAAAGTTATTGAACAGCTGCTGACCACTTACCAAAATGCTGGAGACTCCACGTTAGCAACACGTTGCTAGCATTGACATTCACTCAAAAATTTAATAAAATCAATTACTGTGGAAAAAATAAAATAATTCTGGACAATGTTAATTATGAAAAACATTTAACTAATATTAATATAAAGTTACCATTCAAGCTTCTAATGGCTGTGCAAATCACAATTTTATAAAACTCATGTGCCCAAAAAGTGGTGATACAAATTTAGAGATGCAAATTCTTTATTCTTCTTTTTTTTTTTTTTTTACTACAAGTATACAAAACTGGACAGACAAATCTATGAAAATGGATCTTATTTACAGAAACAGAAATTGTTGAAGGTGGAGAGGAGCTGGACAGGCATGCTGTGCTGGTTTTGAAGATCAGAAACGAGACGTGGACCGTCATGCTGAAGACTCGACAGAGGCCGTCTGGTTGGGAGGCTAAAGAGGAAGGAAAAGAAAACATAATTTAACAATGTAAAAGGACTTTTCATTCTGCCTGTACGTCATCTTTATGATATCAAAAGAAAATGTTCAGATTGGCATTTGTTGTGTGGCTCTTTTAAGAGTTCTCACCACCACAGATCTGTAATAGAACTTGTCTTGACATTTGGCAAAGTGCTGGTATTAATTTATACAGACAGATGTTGGTGCATTGTAAATTGTTTGCTCCTATACAAATGAAAGAGTTGCTTCTGCCTTCATACTTGACATTTCTATACTTTTGATTTGTTAATTTCCTCCATACTTGAAGATTTCAACGTAAAATAAATAAAATCAGATACAACTTAGACTCCACAACAAACCATATTTAAGTAGTAACTACTCTACATATCCCGTCTAGGCAGGGCAACCGTATCACAGCACCACTTTTACCATGTTGTCCCGCAATCATCTCAACACGTAAGACATAAGCCTATAACTCGCCTCCTGCGATTTCCCCTCCTGGACTCCTTTGCCGTTGCTGGCACTAGAATCACCACAGCCATTAACTGTGGCTTCCTGTTTCGCTTGTTTAGCATCAGTGTCCTTTACAGGGCTCTCCTCTTCAGGTTTCCTCTGTGTAGAAACAAAAAACCAGGACAAAAGTGGAGGAAGAGAAGACTGAGGGACTCTACAGCTATTCAATGCAAGCAGCCTTTCAGGTGAACATTAAGAGGAGGGTACTGGACACCAAGGGGCTCTCACCAATTACTCAGTCACATGCAACTGTATCATGAACACACATCAGCTTAGGTCAATGCTTAATTTCCAGCATCAAGCTCTACCATAACACCATGACCTACACACATGCACATGCCACAGCTACACTATAGAAACAACACAAGTCACACTTTAGTCACAACACAATAAAGCCAGAACACACCAGCTTAAAGGCCTTTGGACAAAGCCATACCTACAACCTAAGCAGGCAAGCAAACAGCCTTTGCAACATAGAGTGGTACATAGATGATTTTTAGATGCAATATGGATTTATGATGAATGACAGACTGGAGGTTTATCCTCTGATCTGTCAGGTGTGAAATTGGTAGTTACAATAAAAAATAAAAAACGGAACAGAGCAGAAGACAGTGAGTTTTACCTTTTTCCTGACGAGGTGAGAGATGTTCGATACAGCTTTGGAAGACGACACATCGTCAGATCTTTTAATGGGAATCTGGGGAAAAATATTTTACTGGATTGCTGTGGGGGGTGCGTGTGTGATCACTTCATGTTAATCAAGAAAATGAAAACAACCACATGTCCTCAAGTAGCATCCTTACCTGGCTGGTTGTGGTACATGCTGAGGATGATGAAGGGCCCCCGTTTTCACATAGGAATGCTGATGAGGTCGAGGCACCACCCTACAAAAGGTGACTCCGTTAGCCAGGACCTGAGCATTTGTCAATTTATCCTTTTCTTACATCTATAGTACTATAGCCTCCAGATGGATTTCTAGAATAAATCTACCTGAAAGCTAAAGCTATGAAACATTTAATCCCTTCATGACTGTCAAACATTAAACACAGTGTATTGTTACTTGTTTTGCTGTGTACCCACTAGTGTCTGCTGGATGGCCTGGGAGGCAGTGCTGGCTGTTTTCTGGCTCTCCTTGGCATCCTCCACCTTTTCTCTGATGTCAGGCAGAAGCAGCTTCAGCTCTTCCATCTCACTCTTCTCCTCTGCTGCTACATTTCCTCCCTCTGCAGCATCTATCACCTCCTGCAACATGGCTATACACAGACAATGATCAATTAGCAAAAAAAAAAACAAAAACAAAAAAAACAAAAAAAAAAAACATGATGGTGCAGTCCATCTTAAATCCGTCTGTTCTGGTGTCATTTTGCAACCAACAAGGTCAGTTCTGAAAACAATGGTCTCCAAACAAAGAATCTTACCGAGGCGTGTCTCAATGACCTTTATGGAGCTGTTGTAGTGCTGGATGGCCTGGCTGTACTGATCCATGTAGCACAGTGTGGTGGCTACGTGATAGTGGGTCTCAGCAAGTAGCCGACTGTGAGGAGGCAAGTGTTTCAGCTGCAGGGCAAGACACTCCTGGAAGTCCTCAAGTGCCTGTGGGTAGTTACCTGGGAAAGGGATCACATTTAGTTTAGTAGTTGAATGTTGAATGATTAAAGGAAGTGGCAGGACAGTCTGGGAAAACTGGCAATCATACCTGATTCAGCACTGACTTCTCCAAGTTTCAGATACGTTTGGGCTGCCATTAGCTGGTCGTCTTTGCTTTCCTTTCTGTAGTAAGGAAATACATTAACTGAATTTTACATGACTGTCTCACATTCAAGCATGAACCTGCTTTAATTCATTATAAAATTTTAATCTGATTAGTTTTGCTATGACCTTTTGTAGATTACTTTAGCCACTTCCAGCATCTCCCATGCCAGCTGCAAATTACCAACTTCATCCTCTTCCTAAGGAACAGGGACACACGTTTAAACAAACAAGCAAACATAACAAGTATGTCCAAGAGTCTTCCATGTACAAGGCTCACTTTATCCTGTCCATTTTCCTCTCCGTCTTCATCGTCTTCATCATCATCATCGTCGTCATCATCTGTGAAATAAAAGGATGAGATTTACATGTTTGAAGTAGAAACCAAATCATTATTTTTTCAAAAATGCAGTGAACACATGCTCTCGTTTGTTCCCCTTCACCTTTGACCTGACACCTCTGAATGTTGACAGTTTAATACCAAGAAAACCCCAAGCTTGTGCCGCACACATCCACACCAACAGTGCTCTATATCTTAATATTTACTGCCCTCAGGTTCCTCATCGTGTGCAGCCTCAGACTTTGATTCCTCATCTTTTGCTCCCTCTGGCTTTGCTGTAATCACATCTCCATTGCACTTTTTTGAGTCTTCCTCCTTCTCATTCACAGTTTTCATTCCATGAGACCCAGCAGAACTTTCCCCCGTACAATTCACAGGAGAATTCAGGTTCTTTTCAGATGCATTAACTGCTTCCTGAACTGAATTCTTCTCTGAATTTACAGATGATTTTGATGGTTTCTCTGATCCAGTCACATTTGTCACTGGGGATGTCACCACACCATTTTCCTTTTTCACCTCAGTGACGTGATTTGGATCTTCAGACTTCAGTTCTTGGGCAGTTACCTCAGTCTTTTCTTTCTCAGCCATTGCATCATACACCTGTATTCGCAGCTCATCTCTAGTTTTTTCTGAACCAGAATTGTACACAACAAATGTGTTTACAGAAAAGTGAAATATATCAGGATGGATTTTTGACATTGTCATTGTGCCGAAATTTGTATTTCAATGGTGAACTAACGTGTCAAATAAGGCACTCTTGACGATAAAAATTGTAAAATCTTCAATGTTGCCAGTGTAGGTAGCAAGGTTCATTAGACCTCATCTAATTTGGTCTTATCAAATATAACTGACAATCCTGAGACCATGTAATTTTTCAACAATAAATTTAACTGATTTGACCAAAAATTCCAATGTGCCAAAGCACTTTGTCATTTTTCCTGCAGGCAAACTAGTGACGAATTTGTAAGAAAATGTTTAGTCTAAAAAAATCCCAGTCCTCCTAAACCAACAACCCTAGGATAAATGGAAATACCCAAGATACTAACCATCAAGGTTGTTGGCACACTCAATATTTGAATTACTAGGCTGCTCCTCTTCTTCTGACTCCTCTGGAACTCCCTCCAGGGCATTACCAAGGACACTGTTCTCCATCCTAACCAAAACACAGAAGATGACCATCAGGTTACCTACTGCATCGGTGCTAATACGTTTAGACTCAATTGTGGACTTGCATAGACAGCCAGAAAACACTATACAAAACAAAACCCTACTTGACATACAGTGATTTTACTTTAATCAACTTTGTCTCAGACTTAATTTGACATTATCTAGTGTCCCGTATAAGTAAGGTTCCAAAATTACCAATTAAATTGAAACCAACCTGGCAAGCTCTAGCAGAGACTTCCCACACAGGAAGAAAGCCTCACCACACTCATCTGCAGTGTCCCCGTACTTTGCAGCTCTGGCAGAAAAACAGCACACAAGTGTTGAAGGGAGCAAGGTGAGAGTCAAAGCACAGCTGAATATCACATGATCAAATTTACACTACTGGTGCGCAGTTAAAAGCGTCTATACAGTTTGAGCTCCTTTCAATATGCACTTCAGATTCAAGACAAATGTCAAACCATTGTAAGAGAAACTTTAATTTTCCATTTCATACACACAGATCCAGTGTTACATTAAACATACCACCAGTTGTTATATATAAATGTTACTAACAGCTAATTTTTCTTTCCATGTTGAATCATGATAAACATTAACTACTTACAGCATGCTGCAGGCATCCTGGAAGACACTGACAGCAGAAACAACATCTCCCATCACTAGATGCCTGTTTCCTGTACCAATCAGTTTCTTTGCCTCCTCCATGACCTCCACAGAGCTGGAGAGAAAAATCAAATCCAGTGTATGTTATTTTACACTTTACTGAAAGTTACTTTGACTTTAACTGCCCCAAACTCTTAACTTTATGGTCAAATTATAGCCGGATTTCTGCTAAAACATCAAATATTTTATAAATTTAAATTAATCAAGATTATTTTAAATACAATTACGTTTTTTAAACGTTAAGAATGTCTGAAATTGTGATAAAATGTGACCGATTTAAAAAGAAAATAGTGAAGCGTACTGTGTTGGTACGCACCTCTCTGCTGCAGCCGCCGCTGTTGACGAGCATGGTTTCTCCTCCTCGGCACTGAAACAGTTCAAACTGTAGTTGAGTCAACGCCAACACAAGCTTCCTGACCTCACTCTTACGTTCAACCACATAACACATATGGTAACTTTTACTGTTTACTCATAGAATGCATATACTTACGCTTCTGTTCTTTTTAGCGCGATATGGATGTTAGCCATTTAGCTTAAGTGACAGGGATGTTTGTTAGCAGCCATTGGTAAAAGCAACTACTGCAGGTAGCTAATAGTGACATTTACATTCAGCGCCCCAGTCTGCTCGTTGCTATGATCTAGATATCAAACAACAAACACTAAACACTCCAGACCTTAATGTTAGCATCGTTACAGAGCTAAGGGCTAGCTAGCCGTGCTTTCCTATCGTTCGTTAAAGTAACTACAGCGACAAATGACAAACGACTCTCACCTCCCAGAGCTCGACGTGGTAGACGTTTCCTCTGGCATATTTTCCGCACACTAGTAGAGACGATGGGAAAAGGAAAACAAGTAAACTACTGCTTTGGAAGAAAGTACAAATAGACCTCCTTTGGTATTCTTTGTTGGCGCGCTTAAATAGAGAAAACAAGGCTTCCTACTTCCGCTTTAACTTGGAACGCGGGAGATTGGATTTAAAGGAGCCGCAGCAAGTATCGTGATGCATTCACGGGACGTGGGATAAATTATCCAAATAGTGAACGCTTCAAACACACAAAACGTAACAGGTTGGTGTCAAAAACAATAAAAAAACAGACTCTACTGTCGTTATTACTGTACAAAAATAGTAAACCGGAATAAATATTAGGATCTGTAATTCATTTGGCATAACCAGGAATACTACACGGTATGTAAAGTTAATATTTTTTCAATTCTCTGTTGAACAACAGTTACCTGCATTAACATGTACACTGGTTTTGACTGATGTAAATCCACAGTCCTAGAGATAGTACAGGGTTTCAGGAGTATGGGTTAAACAAATCAAATGAGTAGCCTATTCCAAAGTCCCTTTAGTCCAAATGTCCCTTGTCGTGTTACTATAATTTACAGAGCTCAGCAATACTGTCCAGGGCAAAATAAATATATACTGAAAGGCGTTGCATTTGGAGGTCATGTCTTTAATTAAGAGTGAAGCCTCATTTTAACCCAAGATGAACTAATAAAATGTGAGGATTTTGCCTCGTTACAAAGAGCTCTTTTAAAGTCAGTGTTAATTGGGAAATGGTTACAGCAAGAAAAAAAATGTTTCACTGTGCTACTACTACTATAAAATTTACTTGAAAAATTGTCAATAAATACAAATTGATCCTGAGACTGTTACTATTATTAATTATTATATATTATCATTAGGTATAATTACTCCTGAATGAATGTGCAAGCACCACTTTACAGTTATAGGTGGTTAGGGTGGAAATAAGTTTGGACTATTATAGGTTTTATAGGCCTCCAACTAATTATTTTCCAATTAGCACAAATCTACCAATCATTAACTTGATATATTCAAGTGAATCTTTGGTATTAAACATTTTAGAAAATCATGATACTTTCAATTAAAATAAAATAAAAATTACTTCAACCATTGGTAGTTGCCAGGTTATTTTCATTTGGGTAAATCAAGTAATCAAATTTCAATTTTACTTGTACATGAGGTAGACTAATGTAATTTAATCTAAAATCTCATTTTATATAGTGTATTTTTGTATGCAAAATCAAATACTGCACAAATAAATTAGTATGTTGCACTCCACCACTGATACAAAATAATATCAAGTGGATATTTTTCTTGTTTTTTCTTAAAGCGGTCAGGTTTACTGTGGATGAATATTGCTATTGTTGAAGCGCAAATTCCTTTTTTAAGTTTGAGACTTAATAAAATAATTCCGTAGCTGTGGCAAAAATTTATTTACATTGCTTCACATTGACGAGGACGCGTCTGAGCCAAGAAGAAGAAGACAACGACGAAGAAGAAGAAAGAAAAAAAAACCTGCTACAGTCCGTAACATAGAAAACACAACGTCAGTCTGTGCGACTCCCAATCAGAGCTGACTATTCTGAGGACGGGAACTGGTAGGAGTGAAAGTAGGAGAAACAGTTTAGTCCTTGTCAAAGTTGAACCAGAATCTGACGCTTCATAAAGAAATTACTCCTTAAAAAATGACGCCGGAAGAGATTATTAAAATCCTTGAGGTCCTTCTTAAGCGATTTAAGTAACGTGGCGTTCTTGTAGCCTCGTTGGCGCAGTAGGCAGCGCGTCAGTCTCATAATCTGAAGGTCGTGAGTTCGAGCCTCACACGGGGCAAGTATTATTTTTCCCCTCACGCACTACTAATGTTATTGGTGAGTAATTTAATCTTGTTACTGGATAACTCGCTGTGGTTCGTTTCGTACTGGTTTCTACTTTTATGCTTCGTGAAAAGGAGGATGCGAAATTCCACACCTGAAACGCCTTGAATTTAGCGTTAACGTTAACTGTACAGTTCCTAGCAGACTTCACAGATTATCGTTATTATAACAGCTAGCTACTTACATAGCTGAATAATGTTGCACATTAAATTGCTTACTTTAATTAGGTCGCTTGGCGAGAGTAAAAACGAAGAAATTCCTTTCTTTGTTTTGCGCCGATTGATTTCAGTTTTAGCTAGCAAGTTGTTGTAGCTGATGCTAACGCTAACATTAGCTGCTGACCGTGATGCTAAATTACTTTACGCTAGCGTTAACTAGCTAATCAGGCGGTTCAATACAAATTTGAGGTACTTGTACTTAAAGTATTTTCATTTAATGCCACATTTTACTTTTTAACATCTAGGTACATTATGGATTTAAATTTCTCGCATAGAAAACGACTGTAGCTGTTGAAACTATGTCGTAAACATGAATTATAACTATTATGATAATGGCTGGTTACCAGTTATTATAAGTTATTTTTTATGAAAAATATCAGATTTCTCTTAAACATTTTAAACACATGTTAATTTAATGTTGTGAAATTTTGACATACTGTTTGGAAAAAACATGTAGTGTAAAGGTGTCACTATTTTTCTAAAATGAAACCCAAATATTCAGAATATATTAATGGGGAAAAGGGATTAAAACAATTTCCTGGCCATAATTACTGACAGGCAAATACAGAACAGTTAAAACTATTTTTCAATAACAGAAATTATGCGTAAAAATTCCGCATGCAGTGCTGAGGAATGAGAATCCCACGATATGACTCTAGTGTATAACTGCATACAGCGACAGACGGAAATCTTTTACTTTAAATACTAATACTAATTTTTTCAGATTATACTTACATACTTGTATTTATGGCTTTTACTTTTCAATGTAGTCGCAATTCAGTGACTATTTTTGCAGTATGGTAGTATTTGTACTAGATTAAAGGATCTGAACACTTTACTTTAGTCATCAATATCGACAGTTATCCTGCACATCAACGTGTAATCACAAGAATTCAGAACATTATGAGCAACCTAAACTCATAATAAACTATTTATTATTTTAATAAGGAGCCGTGATCAATGTGCTATAAAGCAACAGAACCAGCAGGTGGCGCCTTTGTTCAACTTTTAAACCACATGTCAAGTTTAATTGTCCCGGTTTACAGAGGCAGCTGTTTATAAATGACAGATATATAACGATAACTACAAATATCTGAACGTATGCCCACATAGTTTTTTCAAACATGTGTAAATAACTTTTTTTCTTTGTAATTGTAATGATGTATATCCTTATTGTGCAGGCTCTTAACTGTAAAAAGCTACTGTGGATGTAGCTGTAGTAACTGTTTCATATCAGCGCAGACGAAGTACTATGAAACTACTTTGAGTGCACATTTCAATTAAGTAAATGAGCTGAAGTGAGTGAGTGAGTCAGAGAGAGAGAGAGAGAGAGAGAGAGAGAGAGGAGGGCGGGTAGCCCGGCACTGGGCTCCAGACAGACTTTAGAAGCTGCACATGAAGTTTGGAGTCTCACTGCACCGCACCGGACTTTGACGAATTCGTAGTAACAACCCACAGTTTCTATCTTCTGACTGAGATGTTGCGATGTTCCGTTCAGCCTTACAAAACGTGGACTTGTTTTGGGTGATTTTTCTGTATTTTGTGTTTCTCCCGCAGACTGGCTGTAGATCAGCCGGTGCAGACAGCTGTCATGAGGTGAAGACAGCCTACATGATGCGCCAAATAGGCCCGGTGGAGCTGGTGCCAGACAAACCGGGAACAGGTCAGTCAGTCCCTTTGGAGATATCACAGTAGAAATTCTATAGGAGACTTAATGGGGGACATGACATGCAGAATGGTTGGAGTGTAATTACATTTATTGAAGCACTGTGTTCCTCATCATTTTGAGACAAATCTTTCTACTTAAAACTAGAGCAGACAAATGTTTAGAGTTTATTTCTTCCATTTCAATTATAGTTTATTATAATGTATTGAACTTTACACTGAACAATGGCACACCACTGAAATGTCTGTCTTTTAATACAATAATGTAAACTATGAAAATATTACAATGATATGGCATTCTTCTGCATAATGACATATTCCTTACTTGAAATCAAATACGCCCTTCACTGCAAACAAAAAAATCAAATCTAACCACAGTAAAGCACCCTCAAGATCTCTGTAGATAGAGTATAATTAGGTGTAAAGTTACTGCTGGTCCTGTTGAAAACTAACCTAAATAGTCTGGAACAGTTCTACAGATCTCTTGAATGCATATTTGGCTATAAGTGGTGGTGTTAAAGATGCTGTTTTATAAATGTCAAATGTCATTGCTCATCTGAGATTTTGTCTGGCCTATGAGAGTCTTTTTATGCAAGTGTGCAACCTTCTCTCAGTTGTTGAGTGGGAGCTCAAGAAGCTTGTAAAATGTATTGTATGTAAAAATGCATAAGATCATGTTATATAACCAGCAGATGGTAGAAAATCTTTCTTAGACACCATAGTGCTGCAAGACAGTGGAGTCTCACTGTTAGATTAAAATAACTTTCCTATAGGGAAAAAGGTTGCCTGTGTTTATAATAGCCTTAGGTAACTAAATCAGGCATTGTAATATTTCTATGATGTTACTGGAGACCCAGGAGCAGAGCTAGATGCTGTACTGATACTGTAAAATAGCTTTTATAGCCTGTCCTGTTGACAGTGAGAGCTGATTGACAGCATTATGCTGAACAGGCCAGGTGCACTCTCCATGTGTCAGTACCACATCATTCTCACAGAGATTAACATAAAGACCTCTTTAAACAAAATAGACACAGTGGTCAGCAACACAATAATAACACAAATGCAAATATTCAATTAAAAACACTCTACAACAATACAGGCAGTGACATGGACAGGGACCAACATGCAGTAAGAATTAAATGCATTCTGACTCGTATTTTCATAACCAAGATTTAAGTTGGTAAAAAGTACTTTTGTTGTCCCTCTCCTTCATGATGGCAAACCTGACAACCACTTTGTCCTCTCCTCTGTTCATGTTATGTCCCACTCAACACACAGCAAACCAAGCTGTGGCCCGCTCAGCACTTGCACTGCTGATGGTTTTGCAGATTATGTGGCGAAAGGTTGGATGTGCATCAAGCATACCCACAAACGTGCTGGATATAGCCATGTCTGTCTTACATAGTTGTTTGCCTCACTGTGACATAAGTCCTTATTAATAGTAGAAAAGGAATGGATCAAAGTTACTATTAGTACTGTACTTTCTGTCAGTGTGCTGTGTAGTTGCTATTGTTAACAGCTAGTTAACTGTATACTGTAGTGACCTTAGAAAGATGCTTGCTAATTATAAATGGTTACAGCAGCAGAATCTTCACGCGATGGACGTCAGAGGTATTTTGTCTGACATTCAGCTATCTCTGCAACTAAGGATGAGGCAAAGCTAGTAATTCTGTTTTGCTTTTATTATTTATACATCTTGCTTATACATCATATTTAGTAAGTAATCCTGCATTGCTGCACTCTACTCACATCAAACTGTATAAGACTAATACAGCTAATGTAGTTTTGCACTTTTGCAGTTTTGTTAGCATTAAAGTGGACAAAAACACAGCTACAGTAGCTATATATTTGTCTAATATCTAATAATAACTAATAACTCCATATTATACATATCATATGCAGTATCTATTAGTGCTGTAGTACCAAGTTTTAATTGTCTTGGCCTTGTCTTGGTCTCGACTCTATTTGGCCTCGGTCTTGCCTTGGTCTTGGACATAGCGGTCTCGATGGGATGGGGAAAAAAAGAGAAAACAGCGCATCCTCACAGAACACTATCGTTATTAATTACGCGCCTCAATTCTAATGCAACCAGTCAGATGCATCTATTTAAAAAGGTTACATTGTTTACATTTTGTCAACGGACACTGTCAGCGCTTCACAGTCCACACACATCATACATTAAAGAGCACAAAGAGTATATTTGCATCTCTTTCCCTTGACGAGATCTGATAAAATTTTTATAGGAGAGGATTGCTGATAATATTATTTTCCATCAGGCCTTGTAACTATGACAAATCTGGGAGATTTTAAATGAGAGACATATGGACAATATATTTGAAAAGATAACATGGATTTGATTTAACGAGTAATGACACTTTACAGCAATGCCTTTTTTTCTACAGTTGATCTGAGTAAAGTGATGTTGATTCTAGCCTTAGTCTGTTTTCGGTCTTGGCCTTGGTCTTAGTCTCGACCCACCTTGGTCTTGATACCCTCCGGTCTCGGCAATGTCTTGGTCTCGGGTTAGGCGGACTACAACACTAGTATCTATTGGTGACTACACGCTACTATATTAGTGGCTACATCTGTACTAATGTTTTATTATAGTTGCAAAAATAATCAGCAAAAATCACTATTTTCATTGACACTTCATGCTTTGGCGTTACCTACTTGGTTTTTCATCCTATAATCAACTGTTTCTAGTCCACAGCAGGCCTTATTTTGTCACTCCATCTTTTATAAAGTATATGTATATAAATGTTTTTCCAAAGTAGCTTATCAGTTCTTTGGTATATCAATTGTCATTTTCTTTATGTATTGTTCTCCACTGCTTTCTGTTGTATTATACCCCATGTCTTTTAAAAAATGTGTGTGTGCATATGTAGCTGTGCAAATGGTGAACTTGACTTTCTAACAATGTTTTTTAGCTTGGCTGTAAACGTATTTTGTAAGTGTATTTACTGAAGTGACATAATCACTAAATTCTATGAACTTAAAGCCCTGCCCTGTCGACACAGTGACAAAATGAAACATTTGTCAGAAACATTATTGTTCATAGTAGTAATGAGAAACTCTGTTTGAATTTTTTTAAAACTAAGATCTGATTTAATAGGTTATTAAACACCCATACACACTGAAATTAATTATGAAACATCTCGTCTCTACCATTCGGTGCTGTATATGATTTATTTTCTCTAACTAAAAAAATATATATACAGTGATACGGCCACATCAGAACCTATTTCCTTTGTCTCTTTCTTTCAGATGAGTCTCTCCAAGTGTGTGCCCACCCTGGGCCCACTTGCTGTACAAGCAAGATGGAGGACAGCTACATGGCGGCTGTTCGCAGTGAGACACAGCAGAAAATGCGATCTTACAGCTTCGAACTCAAGTACCTGATTGCCGGACACACCAAGGCCTACCAAGGTAAGGGACACAGATGGAATTAAACAGCAGAGGAAAGTGTGAAATAATCGATAAACAATTGGATCATACTATTGTTAAATGACTTAAGAACCTAAATCAGTTTGACATCATCGGCAGGGGTGATTTTGGCATTTTAACAGTTCTGTCAAGTGCCTGTAGCCCCCTGTCAGTCTCATCTTTGTGTATCCATCATGAAATAGCTAGTTTGTGTCAGAGTGATGGTGTGAGGCCAGTTTATTTTGTGAGGCGCCACAGTGGCTAGCCAAACAAACAACTGATGTTCGATTGAGTTTTTGAGAGAGCAAACTCTCATAGGGAGCAGCGGAAAACTTTGTTACAAGTCTACGCTCTCTTTCTCCGTCCGTCTGTCTTTGTCGCTGCAATAATCAGGTTTTGTTCTTGACCAATGAGAAAACGAGGGACGGAGAATGTTTACATTCAGTACGTATCCGCAGCAAAGTGTTGTTGCCGTAGGCAACAGCCGGTCTCTGCTCTGAATAGGAGGAAGAATACTCTGCTTGTCCACTTGTCTCTCAACGCTATTCATCAGTCTGTGTGAGCATGTTTGTGAGTAAGAGTGAGACATTGTGTGTGTGGTTTGAATGCATGAATATACAACGAATGTGTGTGTTTGTGTAGCGTGGAGATTATGAGGGGACAAAGCTGATGAAACCTAGTAGACAGACATGGAAAACATGTCATGTCTGTTTTCTTTTTTTCTGCTTCTTATTCTCTTCTCCCCTGCAACATCTGAATGCTCTCCGCTTCAGTTTGAGCTGCTGCTTATGCCCAATGGATAGCTAAACCATCCATCCATGGTTAAATGAATGCAAAACACCCATACTCAAAGAAGCACTGAACTACAGCAAGTAAGAGGAGACAGATTTAGAATTTGCTCAGTTTACTAAAATTTTACTAAATTTAAAATGTGCATAAAAAGCAGTTTTTGTCTGTTGGGATTGAAAATAGGAGTTAAGCGGTTTCTCTGGTCCCACACAAATTATGTTAAACACCTTTATGAAATTGGACCTCACCAGGTTTTTATCAGGGTGAAAATAGTAAATTTACAGTAAAAGAAGTAAAAGTAGTAAGTATGTACGACCAAAAAAGTTTGAGACAACTGATGAAACAAATACTGTTGTGATTTGGGTGAACCTAGTGAATGAAATTAATTCTGCACAACATTATTGTTCCTCAGCAGCTGAGCTGAATCTCATAGGATCACCTCTCCACAGCACAGTGATTTTAAACCGCTAGAGAAACTGAGACATGCCCAGAGTGGTTGTAGTCAGGCTCTATTTCCACCCTATGGATTACTTTAGTGTGCGGGTATGTGTGTCTGTGTGTCTCCATGCTTGCGTGTGTTTCTCCTGGCACTGTGGGACCCTTGTGCCCTCTCCTCTCATGTCACAGCTGTTGTCCAATCACATAGGGTAAAGAGCTAATCACATGGCCCCAGAGTAGACTTTGCAGTGTCACTCGATGCCATCTGTATTTGAGTTGCTATTGCCAGGACATGGGTATGCAAACATTCACAAAGTGAGACATTCTCAGTCTTCAGTCTTCAGTCTAAAGAGCCCCACCACAGCTCATTCCTCAACCATTTGTGCTCTACTATCTTCTACTTTACTTTATCTATTCAGGTACAAATTACTACAAATGTACTTTGTAGTAATTTTGTCCTTTGTTACTTATCAATTTTTTTATTCACTGACTTATTTGATAAATTCCATAAAAAATGGCTGCCACTTGCAGAGGCAGGTGTCTGCAGCTGTGATGGTGATACACACACCTGCTAAGACATTAACACACAAACATGCACATGACTGACTGAATGACTTGGTGAAAGTCAGAGATAAATAGGTTTCGCTCAGTCTCTGTCTTACTGCCAGCAGTGTGTGTGTGTGTGTGTGTGTGTGTGTGTCTGTGTGTCTGTGTGTGTGTCTGTGTGTCTGTGTGTCTGTGTGTCTGTGTGTGTGTGTGTGTGTGTGTGTGTGTGTGTGTGTGTGTGTGTGTAAAGATTCCAGCAGACTGACATCACCCTTTTTTCTTGGCAGGTTTCAAACTTAGACACAAACACACACAGCAATACAGCCTCTGTTAAGGGACGTGTGCTGTCCACTTTATTAGACCGTGTCGGACATAGGAAACACAGTGGATCATAAGATTGGGTCTCATTATCACCTGACTATAGATAACAGGGCAGTGAAAACAAGCTCAGGGATGAGTTAAGTTGTGAGCTATTTGGCTCGTATGCAACAGAATAAAGTCACTCCAAGGTCGGTTAGATGGAGATTGTGTAACAAGGAAAACTACTATATGCACATACGTAGAAATGTGTATTGTATTGTGTATGATTGAAATTTGTTTGATGATCTGCATCATTTAAATGTGACAAAAAAAATCAAGAAAGGGGCAAATACTTTTTCACAGCACTATACTGCACATTGTATGTATGGTTTTAGTCTTCAAATCAAGGATATGTTTTTGCTTTTCTCTAGTGTTTTGTGTTTTTGTTGTAAAACATTTTGTGAATAATCTGTTAGGTAGGACTGCTATCAACTCATAACTATAACTATGAACCCTTTTACAAAGAAAAGGCATTTTTACCTTTGATATTTTGACAGACAGGAAACATGAGGAAAGGCCGAGTGTGACATGAAGCAAAGGTGCCCAAGCCACACTTGAGTTTACATGTCATCTGCAATAACCTTTAGGCTACCACTGATTTGTCTTCTGTACTTGCTGTACAAAACTGTACTTAATGTACATTTACGTATATTTTGTCATGAGTGCACACGATATACGAACCATAAAACCCTTTCCTTTTGCTTTTGTTTCTTGCTCCAGAGACCTTCAACTCGCTTGTGTCCTTCACCTCTAACCTGACCAGCACTCTTTTCGACAGCGCCTACTCTGCTCTGGCGTCCGACTGTCGTCCCTTTGTGTTTCAGCTTTTCAGCGATATCAAACGTCACCTCTCAGGAGACCCAGATACTTCACTGGACAACACTGTGCGCCGGTTCTACAACGATCTCTTCCCTTTGGTCTATCGCCGTCTCCTTAACCCTGGAATTGGCCACACATCATCCCAGTCTTATTCCCCCACCTCCAGCATTCACGACAACTGCTTGCGGTTGACCAGGCAAGATGTCAGCCCGTTCGGACCCCATCCGCGTCTCCTGGTCAGCAGCCTGTCTCGAGCACTCAGTGCAGGCCGAGCACTGAACCGACTGCTGAGACTGGCTGGAGAAGTTATGAACGCGACCGAGAAGACAACATTGTCCAGAGAGTGTGGACGAGGGTTAGTCAGGATGCAGTACTGTTCTCACTGCAGAGGGCTGACATTAATACGACCATGTACCAATCTGTGTGTTAACATTATGAGAGGATGTCTGGTAAGTGTTAACAGGTTTGTGCAATTATTGTGTATGTATAGTTTATTAATATTTTAATTTTAGTTAAACTGTATATACACAGTAATAAATAAAGCATTGAAACCTTACATTTAAAAATGGCTCGACATTTTGAGAAATTTGCTTTCCTTACTTTGTAGATGACACAGTTGATTCTACTCTAATAATTGTGTATTTTAAGTATGAAGTTAGTGACAGGATGCAGGAGGAAACGGATCTCTAACCAAACTACAAACTTCCTACCATCACCTCTACGTTTTGTGAATGCAGTATACAGTAAAACAATAATTTGTGCGTTACATGCCATAAAGCACAGTGTAAGCAAGTAAATGTGTTTCAAAATGTTGCACGGTTCTTTAAAGTGCATTACCTTCCATTGTACATGAGTGTTCACACATGGGAGGTTTCAGGAAGTACTTGTCTCCCTCTGCCCCTGAAGATTGGAAAACAAAAGAATATCGTCTCTTACATTAGTCAGTCATTCAAAGTTATGACAGTAATGACTGTAATGATCAATAAACTATTTCCACATTAAGTTTTAGAGTGGCAAAGAACAAGAGCCAAGAGAACTGGCTGTGCTTTGCATCTTGCCGGACCGCTGCTGGACAGCTTTAACAGTGCACACAATAGAGAATAGTCTTTCTAGCACAAAACTGGAAGATGGCACTGCTCATCCTGCTTGAGAGTTTCTTGGAAGCCAAGGAAGTGTGATGGAAACCCCCCCAACTCTGAACATCTTTATCCCGTTCAGTAAAGGAAAGGAAGAAAAACACATACACCAAAGCCAAAGAGAGACAGATGAATAAGTAATAACATTTCTACTGTGAACAATTTAGTTCATGGGAAACGGAGCCCTGACTTTCCTGTTACAAGATAGAAACTGATTGTATTGTATTTTAATTAATTTGCAATTAATCGATTGATCTTTGAGTATACTGTATGCAGCCAATATTCTTGCTTCTCTCTGCCCCTCCCCTTGTATGCTTTTTTATTGTTTACTGTCTTTTGTGGTCCAACCTATATTCTAGGTGGGTGTATCAGAGCTCAGCACCCCTTGGGGGAGTCTGGTGGTATTGCTCCAGCGGCTAGCCGCCACTTTAGCAACCAGCAGCAACAACATGGAGTTAGCTCTGTTAGCTGTTCGAAACCATGTGAATGATGCCATACTGCACGCCCAGCTGCACGGACCACTAATCACAGCCACAGTAAGCAGAGGGGATGATGGGATGTGGGGGGGGGAGACGTTGCACATACAGTATATTTGTGGAGAACACTTATACAATTGCCCTATATACTTAAAGCCAAACTATTTGTGTATTTTAAATGAAACATAATCACCAAGGTGCTCAAAACTGAACAACAACCATTAACAAATTAAAAAAGCATCCTCACCGATATGAACCAATAATAAAGTCATTTGAATTTTGGACACAGAGCGAAGCAGGCCGTGGGTTTCTTTCAGCCTGGCAGTTGGATCTTCTCACAAAAGCTTTGTACCTAGATGGGCTAAAAACAGCCTCATTCTTCAGAGAATCAGGGGTTCCCCTCAGTCTGTGTGTGTGTGAGTGACTGTGCATGTGAGTGTGAATATAGATCCAGTGCCAGACAAAGACTGTGGTTGGCGGGACAACCGATACCCAGAATGCAGCTTGCTTCTGAGTGATGAGAAAGTTTCTGTGGCTAATCCCTGGACAAACAGACGACACACAAACACATGCATGCACACACAGTTGGAGGAAGAAATAAAGTAGCCATGCAACTTGAGAGAACATTGTGGACTTAGTAGAGTAGATTCCTGAGAGGTAAACAAACACACACAAGTGTTTAACAGTTAATAGTTTCTATGTGCAGCGTTTAGGGTCAACAGATAATTGCACCATGAATTTGAGGTAGCCTTATTTTCTTTAAATAATGAACTTTTGAGAGATGCACAATACATTTGGGTTTGTATCAAGTTTTGCTGTCCAGCTTTATTGGAACACTATATTCGGAATTTATCATACTTGTGCCACGAATTTCTGGAAAATGTTACAAGTACTAAATACTACATGTAGTATGTTGATGAAAATGATCAGTTATTCAAAAGTCAAATAATCTAATGACTTTGACTAATTTTATTTGTAGACTTAGATTTTTGTGCATATTTCCTCTGAAAAGCAGCAGTGTCGTCAGCTTTTCACACTAACCTGCAAACTGCCTACTCCTCAGGTAGAGAAGGTCTGTGGCCCTTTGGGAGCTGGTCCAATGATGACGAGTGCAAATCATGTATCAAATCACACCAACTTGCATATTACCACCTCTGTGACTGCTACATCAGTAACCTCAGAGAGGTCATCTGTGACTTCATCTCCCTCAGTGGTCCCTGCTGATCATCAACATCTGCAGCTGCAGTCCCAAAGGTGAATTACAAATGATGGCAAATTAGGGTTGGACAGAGAGATTAAATCTATTCCATTAATGTTTTCTGGTGTGTTCATTAATCTGTGTGTGTGCCCATTTGTATTTCACCAGGTCGTTCCCTCTCAAGGGCTCCAGAGGTGACAAGAGTCGAAGCCTGAAAAAACTTTCTAGGTAAAATAATCTTTTATTGCTTTTTGTATTCTTATCAGTAGCATATTACAGAACATGCTAATTGTTCATTATCACCATATGTCTGCTTGTGTCATCTGCAATAGTCATTAGCCTTAAAGAAGGGCAGAAGTCAAAAGAAATCTATCATTTAATATTATTTTTTTCAATAAAGTGTACTGTGTGTGAGAATGATCCAGTGCAGCTATAATGCACACATCTATCCCCGCCAGTAATTAAAAAGAGAATTGTATTTTATCTCTCTCTAGCTTTAATTGCATTTGAATTACAAAATGTCTGAATTATTTTGTGTAATCCCTCCCAGGGGATATAGTCATTTTCTAAATGTGTGACTTCTGGAAATAAAACCTGACATCAAACAGCTCATTAAGTGAAACCATCCTATCAGATTTTCATTATCCAGTCATTATTAGAAGTGTTGTGAGCTTGTTTCTCTTCCCCCTGTTTCTTTCAGTAATTTATCAGAATCCGTCAGAAGGGATTTCACAGGGAATTGGACATGACAAGTCTAAATTAGAACAAATAAAAGAATATGGTACATTGGTACTACTCTGTCTCACAGCCCAAGCATTCATCTGTGCACATCTCTCTCTCTTTATATGTCTCTTTTTCAGGGAGTTTGAGGGCTCTATCCAGCGGTACCAGTGGTTTTTCTCAGAGCTGCCAGAGATGCTTTGTGAAAGTGAGATGGAGGTTGAGCAGCACACATGCTGGAGTGGCCAAGACGTTGTAGAGAGGTGCGTGTGTTGTTTTACATACATTTATAAAATAAACCTACCAGACATGAAGAATGTACAGCAGCTCTGACACACTGTGTGAACTGAATCTCCCACTTCTGGTATTTGATATAAAACTGCGACAGAGCTATTATTGACTTCCTTTGCCAGGCTAAGTTTGTGCTTAGAAATATTATTTGTTATATCAGTGCAGAATCAGGCTCAGGCTGAAATTTCAGGCCTTTTGCAGTACTCATGAGGCCATGTAAAATCCAGCTTATTGCTAGTTAATTTGTCCCTTGTCTAGTGACTGGACTGCTACTACTTATCATGGCTGTCTTTACCATTGCTTTTGCATTGCTTTCCTAATCCAATCTGATGGTCTAAGGGCAGTATTGTATGCTGTGTAGACTCCTCAGGTGATTTTGTAATATTACACTATGTAAATAAATTATAGATTTTATTATATATGAAGCTATGACTTGACTGTTTGTACTGCTACTTCTGTCCAGAAGCTTCAGTATGCAGCAGTATAATGATGTAAAGTATGAGATATCTTTTAATAGTGTGCGTCTCCCCACCATTTATTGTAAACGAAGTGAGTGTGTGAAAGTTAGATTAACTGGGGTAAATATTGTTTTTGTTACTATAAGTAAACTTGGTAAGTAATGAATGCTTCAGAAGCATCATTTCTGTATTTTTATTTGTCAGCATTATTTTTTTACAAAACAAAATGAGAAAAAAATGTAGTATATTGTATGTTCATAAGTGTGTGTGTGTGTGTGTGTGTGCGCATGTGGCTCATAATAGTTGCCAGGACAGGGGGGTGACAGGGTTGTGAAGGTTAGAGAGTTCGTTTCCAGAGTCTTTCTCATGGTGATTACATTGGCAGCTTAGACTGCTAACAAGACAAATGGGCACGCACACACACACACACACACACTGCTGTGTTCAAACACACACACATTCACACGCGTGCAGAAAAACACACACCTACAGAAAAATACCAGCTAACATTCACCCCACCTGGAAAACACTGCACTCAGCCCAAAGTCACACACACTCACGAACGCAGACACACACACATAACGTTAGGTTCTGGCCCTTTCAATAGGGAATCGGTTGCTGTGATAGAGAATGTTTCCCATTAATGGTCTACCAACCATATGAAACGGTCTATGGAGCCTTGCAAGGTCATTCTACGCAAAGACATACACACTATACTTTATCACCATGAGTACTACAGTGAAGGAGAGTCAACCTCGAATGGCTGACATTTTGGGAGAAGTGAAGCAAATATACCCTAAATATATGGTTTAAATTAAACAGATTCCACGTCAATAATATGATAATGAGTGTAGCTGAACATTTTCTCTGTTACAGCATAGTTGCAGTAAGTGTGATGGAAAAATACAGTACATACTGTAATGTATCATGTGTAATGTTGAAGCAAACAATAATCTGGCTTCTGAACTTACCTCAACCACAGTTATATTAGTGATTATGTAGCCTTAAGGCTGCGAATTGAGGTGCTTAAACCCCAAAGAAGCAGGTCACTGTATGGAGCCTAAACATTGCCACACAGCAAGGATGCTGTTGAGAAATGAAGTGTGATTAAAATAGTCAGTGGTCTGGTGTTTCCACGTGTTAAGCTGTATTAAACAGTAGACAAAAGCTGCAGTTTAGCTAACATGTGGGGGCCCCATGAAACAAGTTTCAGCGGAAAAGCTAGATCGACAGACAAAGTGTCTTCAGTTTGAAAGTAGACTTTTTTTTATCGAAGTCAACTCCAGTTTTCAACATACTTTCTGTCAGTGGTCTCATTTAGTAAAATGCCCATAACAGAAGACGTAGAATGAAACAAAATACTTATAGGCTTTATTCAAAATTTGACAAACGTGACAAGAGAGAGTTATGAGGATTATGGCGAATGGTAGGGTTGGTGGTTTGAGCTCCTGGCAATAGGTGACAGTGTACTTGGACAAAACATTGAACCACAGACACTGAAGCATCTTGATCTTGAATCTTGTAGAAGCAGTCCTCTAGGCATTTAAAAATCTAAAATGATGGCAGGAATTGATTAGACCTTAAAGTTTGCTATCATATTTTAACACTAATTTCCTTCCCTGTTTACATTTAGTACATCCTGAAACAGAAATGCCCACTTTAGTTTGTCTGTGTCAGGTCAGTAAGGTGAGATTTCTGAACATAAACAAGAATCTAAATAACTTATTCAGGGATGAGAAGTAATGGGTCTGGGAAGTTTTCCTTAGAGGGAGGGAAGAGGTGTTGTATTTAGCCTGTGTTGGAGTGCAGTCAGTCTGTGCCTCTCTGACCTCTTTACATCTTCTTCTCTGTTGCATCTATCCATCTGCCCATTCATTCATTAATTCAGCCATTCATTCATCCCTCCATCCTTCTATTCAGATCTCCATTCATCTTCTCCGCCCTCTGACCCACTTCACTTACAAATGTCTCTGTTGGGGAGAGCGTGTGTATGTGTGAGATAGCGAGGAGCGAAGCACACACAATGATGAGAAAGTATCAGAGTAGATGACAAAGCTCCTTTTCCTTCTCAGTTTCAAGATAATGTGACATTGAAGAGTGACACCCCTGTCAAGGAACATAACAGTGCAACATATGAGTAGGTGTAATTTCCTCCAGTGTCCTTAAAGCAATCATCAACACACTGGAATAATGTGTTAGAAACATTTATGTCTATGAGCATCTTATGTATCATCCAGCAGGAATATTTGTCATTACAATGACAAAACAAAAAGATTTTTTGAACTAACAATTCATTTAAAAATAAGCAGTAACGTGGCATACAAAAAAAACAGTATTTAATATTAACCAACTTGATGACAGTGCCAGAATAAATCTACTAACAAGAAAGCTTAAACAGTCCTGTGAGACCTGTGAAAAAACACTTCTATTAGCTGCCAACCAACTCTGCCAAAGTGAAGGCCCAAGGCCATGCATAAATTAAGTTGATAGCAGGACCCAATTGGCAGCTCCAATTGCTCATGGCCAATCCATCATATCCACCTACACAAATACCCACCCAGGTGGGAGATTCAATCACATAAACAGAGCAAGTACAGCAGAAAGTTGAAACAAAAGACACCTTCAGATAAAGCTGTTATCAGACCTTCCATTAAAATCACTCTATGAAGTACATTGTTTTTCTTTTTAATCAGTAAATAGAGGCCAGAAGGTCTGTCTGTCTGTCTGCTAGACAATGGAAGAGCGAACATACTTTATATCAAGTGTAAAAAGAAATAAGTCTATTTTCATAACTAAAAGTGAAAGCAAACAATAAGACGTAACTTAATAAAACAAAACAAACACTGCCCCACATGAATGCAAATTAAACGTGAGGGAAACTGTCTAATTATCACATAATTCCAAATTGATTGTTTCAGGTAAAAAAATTTAAGTATGTGTGTTTTGCAGCTTTCAGACTGATTAATCTTTACTTTCTATGTATACAGCTTTGTAATAGCTAATGGTCTCCAGAAGAGGGAAGCATTTAATCAATTTCCTAAGTAATGTGATATTCTACTTCTACAACTAAAGACCTGCCACACCCAGTATTTTGATGTGTTTTTGTATATTTGTATTGCATAAAAAAAATTATTTTTTTTTACATCTGGCATTAATGTTTCACACAGTCATGGAAATACTGATAAAAGAAAGAATTGCCAGAGGGAGTGAAGTTATACTAAGTGAATCTTTTTAAACCCATCCATAACTTCCACCTTTGGTACAAGAGGTACAGATGTGTTCTCAGGTGTCAGTGTAGTTTGTGTCTATGTCTTTGATTGTGTAAATTGTGATGGCACCATGTAAATGGCTCCACAGGAATGTGGCTGGACTTAAAATTGTATTTGTGACTCTTTAACATTACAGACCTCTCTCTTAAATCATTATGTCAGGTAATTTCATTTAAAACTGTGGTTCTGTGAATATGAGAGTTGGGTTTAGAGTATAGACCAGATAATTGTTGAGGTTAGATGATCTAGATGTGATGATTAAGGTTAGAAAAAGGTTAAGTGGAAATGCTCCAATTCTCATACTCCTTGCTTGTGTCTCACAGGTCGCTTTACTTGTCTACACTTAGAACACACACTCTGAGAGGTTCAACAGCTTAGTACCATAAAGCACAGTGCACTTTGTTGGCATTTCTGATCTTTCTGCCTTGATGTTGGACTGTGATGCTATCAGCAATAGAAGTTGTTTTTGTTAGTTGAAAAATGTACAACAATTGATTTTGAAGCATGTTAAACCTTTATTTCATCAAACAACCCCCCTTTGCAGCAATAACTGCAGGCCTTTAGCTGCACTTCTCAATGGTCTGGTTGAGCAGTGTTCCTAAACTCTTCAGTCCAGCTTCTCCCACACTAGCATGATAGATTTCAGATTTGGTGTTTGAGCTGGCCAAGCCATCACTAAGTAGCTACTTGCTTCTCCAGATAATTCTTACACAACCAGAAAAGAATGATTGGGGTCATCGTGTTGCATCAAAATGAAGTTATCCCAGTCATTGCTTAGAGGGAATGGCATGCTCATTGAAGACATTGCAGATCACCCACTTCACCCACATTTCCACCTCGGTGCTTCACTGTCCATGAGCTCTGCTTCTGACCTCTGTGCTGTATATTCTTTGCTTCAATGCAAACCTCTCAAACTTGGACTCATCGGTTTACAAGACTTGTTTCCAGTCATCTGAAGTTCACTGCTTATGCATTTTGGCCAATTGCAACCTTTTCTTCCAATTTGCCAAACTTGGTAGGTTTTTTTTCTTGGCAGCTCTGCCCATGAGGCCAGCTGAGTCTCGTACACGCAGTGTCTGTGCACACTAGTTTCTCTCTTGTTGTATTCAACAATGCAGCCAGTTCAGGACTGTCTCTATAGCAGTGTTAATTTTGACATGAATTTTATTGTTCTAAGGAAAGCTTAGAATTGTGTGTGCGTGTGTGTGTGTCTGTGCACATTACAGACAGTAAGACTGAATGTACCTCTTTGTGTGTTACCGCTGGCAACCCTGCAGTAACCGAGGGCAACAGCAGAGCAGCCTTGTCATTACGGTGCTGGTGATTTATATCTGTCGTTCTCCAGATCTTATTAAGTGTCACTCACAGTCACACCTCTCTGTGTCGTCTGGAGCATGCTTTCTGCTGTGTTATCATCTGGTGTCAGACAGACAGAGCCCAATAGCTCTTTCACATAAGTGATAGCATTTAAGAAAAACGCTTTAGATGTGTAGATGCTGCGAGTAGATCCTTCCACATTTCAAAATAAAGCACAAACCACAAGGTTTGATTTATTGTTCAAACTCTGAAAGAAGATTTGTACACTTCCCAGATAATTAAACAGAATCTATTTTCTGCAACTTCTTTGCTCAGAACACATCCATATTCTGTTTCTTTGTATAAAAAGATATCAGATCAATGAAAGAGTCAAAAGATCACTACATATCTCTCGAACACTTATTTTTATTCTTCTCTTTGAACTTACTCGTTTTAATTTAAATTCCTATACAGAACGCCAGCCACATTAAAACAATTAAAAGCCACCACTTCATCGCCTCCATTGTCACTAAAAGTGATGCTGGATAAATGATAAGTTGGAATAATATCTGTTCAGGTTTCAACAGATGTTTTGCTGATAAGTTATTTCTCCTCCTGCAAACAGCAAATAGTTGCATATAGGCAACTCTGGGTCTTTTTCCCAGAGGATATTTAAGGCATCCTGCAGCGTTTAGAAACGAGCACAACATTACAGAAGCACATGAAATGAATAAATCCTCCAGGCCCTAGATTTGAGGAATAGAATAATAAATTGCTTCTTCATCCTTACAGTGTATCACACCAATCTACAGACAGTTAGTTTTACAGTTGACTGTTTCCTACATTCTTAATTGTATAATGCATCTAATGCAGACAGTTTCTATGAAGACCCTTGATAAATTCAGCAGAAATCAAGCTGTACTTAAGATCCAAACATGTACAGTATATTACATTAATTTGCATGTCTCGATTGCGACTGGATTTATTATTGAGGTGGGCACAGAATATAAAAGCCTTGAGAGCCCTTTGAAGAATTTACATTTAAATGTGATCTGTTGGTAATCTGCAACAAAAGCCTGGCTTGCAGAAACCTTGGAATTGATAGAAAAGTGTTGTTGAAGTTGTTTTCCTCTCTTCCTCGTCCTCCCTCCCTGATTATGGGAATGTAATTTATAGACATGCTTCCGCTTCCACCTTTAGGCCTTTAGATTCATTTACTATTAAGCCCTTGGATTCATTACTGGAGATAATTACAATACTTAGTACTGCATTTTTCATGATTAGGTCACTGTGTCTTTCTTTACTGAGAGACATAATAACCCTCGGTGTGTGTATATATTCAAATGTCTAGTTGGAAAACTGCCATCTTGTGTATATCCTTGATCTGCATTAGTGTACTGGTTCTGGCAAAACTACATTTTATATGTAACAAGCCAAAATATTTGTTTCTTAACTGCGTCTAATACATTGTTTAGCACAGTTACCTATTGTTTCATTCTCCTCTGATATTACTTTATTTTTCTGTGTAAATGTGAAAACGTTTTTGTAAATACCCGTCACTCTTGACTGCATTACTAATAAAGTTGAGCTTTAATGAAGATAAAAGAAACATATTTGTATATATGCACACAGTATTTGGCAGAATATTTGTGAGGTGTTGACGACCTTGTGCCTGTAGCTAATTCATTGTGTATGTGTGGTGTTCATACTCATCCCAAGAATCCTTGCTGGTGTCTAAGGAATCTTGGGATTTCCCCCTGGGGCAAAGTCTGTGGTTTTTAATTGAGCTTTTATTTCTTTTTTCATCCTCCCCCCTCAACCTCCTCCTTTCCTGTCCTTCTCCTCCTCCTCTTTCCCTCTCATGTTCTACACTTTCAATTGCCTTGGATTTTATGAAACCAGTTCAGAGGCTCTGCTGAGGTTTTCATTACTTATGTTAATGCAATACCCTGTTTTTACATATGACATTCAATAATACTGTTTTGGTCATGTCAGTGCTTTTATGAGCCACACTTTAATCCCAGACTTAGAGTAAAAACTGACTTAAATTCTTTGTATAAATGGAGATGAGCAAGGATGCACTTCTTTCTTCTTTCTCTGTTTACTACATAGAGAAGACTTAAGATACATTTATGGTTAGGGTCTAGCTATAGAGCCTATGTGTACCTACAGTGGGTGTGTGCTTCCTAAAAAATACAGATATACTATATGTCTTTAGGAACTGAAGAACTGTAATTGGTTGCTAGGACTATTTATGTTTTCTCCTGGATGTTTTTGATGGCGTTTAATGTTGTCTTCAAGCGTGAAGACAACATTGAGTTGAAGTTCTGCTTTTAGCGAAGAAATGTTCTCTGCTAAATATCAGCTTATCATGATCTCCACTGTTCATCATGCTCGATGAAAGAACGTAAACCACAGTTGCTCTTATCATAAAATAAATTAAGAAGCTATTGTGACAAAGCTATTGTGAGATATAGCACAATGCAGCCTGACCACGTACAGTTAATATTGCACCAGTGTATCTAGTGTTAAACTATAAATCATAATTTACTGACTAATAGGGTTACAGACCTTCATCAGTTGTTTTTTTTTCCTGTACCCACAATCTTTAGCATCCAGTTTTCTAATCCCCTGCATTGGCAGCAGAAACACCATTACTGTAATAATGCATCTCATTGTGAAACACAAGAACAAAACTGCTAGTAATTATTTTTTCCATATCCACTCTAGGCAAATTAATATGTTGTGTCAGCAGGATAATATTTCATTTAGTACTGTTTTTATTGGTTATATTTATTATAGTTGTGTGATGTGTCCCTTTCCCCACAGCATCATCTAATGACCCACTAATGACCTTATTTTTTCATGGCAGTCTCATCCTCTCTTAAATTAACCATGCAGTTCTAGATCTGTTAATGTTCTGTGTGATTGGCTGCATATTCAATGTGAGTCTACTCAAAGTTAGACTTGGACTTCATAAGAAACTCTGAGCAGTTATCATCGATTGCCAGTGTCAGGCTCAATGAAATCAAAACACATAATCCAGACAAATATTTTGACTTGAATAAGACATTTTATTAAGAAAAAATGTGCAGCATTCTCACACAAGCTGTGTGAGAATGAAACAGAGATTTGACAAACATAATTAGAGACTCAATGCATCAGACAGAAGTTTCTGGTTCCAGACCAGCAGAGAAAGCATGGCTCCAGAGGCTGGGGTCTTCACCACTACACCATCGCTTTGCATTAGTAAAATCATTTTAGACTCATCCACCATGTCTTTACTCTTTGGTTCCCACAGTCCTTTTCCCTCGTTGCCATAGCCAGAGTGTGTTTGTGTTTTCGAGGGCGTGGACTCAGCGGTTTATGAGTTGGTGGCTGATTGTATTAACTAGCAAAGCTGGTTTGGAACTTGAAAACTTGGAAAAATATGACTCATGAATCGTTGTTTCTTCTTTTTTGCATTTCTCTCACTTCATCTTCCTTTTGATCCACCCCCTCCCGCCGCCCACACAGATAAAATTATCTGATAGTTGCTTGAGAAAAAAACATCAATATGTCAGACATGCAAGAGGGACCACAGTCAATGATGACTTATTTTCCACAGGCTATTCCACCCAATTAATCATCAAAAATTTCAGTAGAGTCCTTATGTTCAAGCAATAGCAGATAAGTATTTATTAAAATATGATGAGATGTATAGCAGACTTATGTCACTGAACCGTTGGCTGGCGAGACACTGTAGGGAACAGGGATTTCAGTTT
>JAUYWH010000020.1:19838010-19865865 GCA_034779795.1 Ctenopoma multispine | reverse complement strand
ACACACACACACACACACACACACACACACACACACACACACACACACACACACACACACACACACACAAACACACGCAGACATGCACACATGCACACATGCACACACTCATTACTCATTGCAGTAAAGGTTAAACTACCCCATGAGTGTGGCATTGTTCACTCATCTCGTGTGTGTGCATGTGTGTTTGCGTGCGCGCGCGCCTGCCATATGTGACATGTTCTGGATTGTTGCTAGGATACAAACATGCCGAAGGGCATGTAGGATGAGACTGCGTGTTTCCACTTGCTTATAAAACACACACACATACACAATGACACACACACACACACACACACACACACACACACACAGACAGACAGACATGCATTTGCACATGTAAAGAAGGCTTTTGAATCAAGGTTAAAGTAACATTGATTCAAAATGATTCAAATTATTCACCATCTTCTCAGAAATAAGAATTTGTTGCATTTCTGTGAGTGTTCTTATATCTGTGTTTCAGAATCAAAACCTTTAGAAGTATTTTTCAGTGTTTATTAGTGACTAGAAAATAAGAGGCAGGTTAATCAGTAATGGATATTAACATGTGTTGGTGTTTAAGGTGGATCAACAAACCTTTTAATTCCTCACTTGGTCAAGTCAGATTAAATTGTTCACACAATAGTCCATACTACAATGTAAAAACAATTAGTTAAGTAAAAGTCTAAAGTAGCTGTAACTCAAAGTCTAAACTGTACTTATATTGTATTATCTGCAAAAGAATCAAAATAAAAGAACACTATTATTAAAAAGTTATATGTTATTAATCTGCTGTAAACATTTCAAAATGTGTACCATTGTTTTATCAATCAAGCAGCTATACATCTCTAAAATCATTATTTAATTATATAATTTACCTTCAGATTCATTCACTTGTTTTTGTTCTCAAATGTGTGAAACATTGTCTGATCTTCATTTTGGCCTAATTATAGGGTCAAAACAAATCAACTTGTAATGTAAGAACAAAACAAGCTCAGTTAAAAGCAGTAACACTGTACAAGTTTGATACGCGAATTAGTCCCACTACACTTGTTATTGCGGAAAAGCAAAAATAATTCAATGCAGTTCCTTTCTCTAAACAGGTTCACACCAGATGTGATGGTTTTCAGTTGTGATGGGAAGAGACAGACACAAAACAGACCACACACACACACAGAGACAGGCAAACGCACAAACGCACACAGCTATGAACCCAGTGTCCCATATTGCTTCATGCTGCTATCTGTCACAAGAACACACAATAAAGGACAGATGCACAACTGGTAAACATTCAGCTGTAAGTAAATCATTTAAATCATCAACGCAGACGAAAAAATGAAAAACATCACATTTCTTCTCTCGCAGATTTTATGATTGTTTTTTTTTTCAGAACGGTGTCTATGCCTGTGTTTTGAATTTCTTTTTGTTTTGTCTGAGCGTGCTCATGTTTATGTGTATATTTATATGGGTGTTTTCCTGCTTTTCATGGCCTTATTATTATGGGATATGATATTTGTCTGAGTGTGTGAACGTTAACAATCTCAGCCCATTCCACAGTGACTCAAAGAGGCTCTTTGTCCATTGTACTTTGCAGAACAATGTGTATTGTAAGAGATAGAATCACATTTCATCCAAAGCAGGTGTGTGTGTGTGTGTGTGTGTGTGTGTGTGTGTGTGTTGCGCATTGTAACTGAGTGTTTTTGTGACAGCACAGGTGAGTATGAAAATGATTTTGTGTGTGTGCCTGTGCATTTAGATGGTGGCACAATCTGTCTCCCTCCTGTCCTAATCCACTAATTTTCCTGAGTTCCTCCCATGAGGGGCCTGGAGTACTGCCAACGCACACACACACTCACACAAATGAAAGCGTTAAAGCAGCTGGCGAAGTCCGGCTGTGTGCCCATTAAATGAAGCAACATTTCACACATCTGTGTTTGCGTGGGTGTGTTTATGTGTGTAAGGTAAAAGTATTCACACTGTGCGAATATGCAGGTGGGTGGGGTGAAACCCATAAATCTTTTAGGACTAAACAACAACGAAACAACTATAAATAATGCAGAGGATTTTGTGCAATCATGAGACTAAAAACAGAACCAGAAATAACTTCCACAAATCTTCACTCTTAATTTGAACTTATTTTTAAACTAAACACTTCAAGACACTTCAAGTAGAAGAAGAAGTTCATTACAGAGAGTATTAAAGCTGTCATTATTTAGGTACTAAAGTACGTTACAAAAAAAACCAATAATAATGTTTATTACACCACTACTTTTTGTATACTGGTATATAATCATATTTTTTGCATGTGTTTAGGTGATGACACAAGTGATGCATTCAGCGGTCACAGTCCAGAGAGAAAGAACGTGGCTCCTCCTGATCATCAGTCTCCACGTCGCCCCATCCCTCCTCATCACCCCTCGCCTCCACAGGTGGGTCGTAGCCGTTCATCTTTTTAATGCTTTAATCAATTGACTGAAGCCATAATTTATTACAGCTACGCTTCTCACAGCACAAAAATGAGGAAATGTATGAAGAGGCTACAAACTCCAGACATCATTAGCAGGTTTCCTGTAGGAAACTGGTTAACAAAGGTGGCAATCACTCTTCACGCGTTCTGAAAACTGCAAATGCAACAGAAAGGCTTCAAGCAGTGCTGTGAGTGGCGTGAAGCAGGTATGTGACTGAGGCTGTGTGAGCCAGCACACACGCACAGTCATTGTGGAAAGAGTGGTTTTCAACAGCCATGCTGTGTCATTGTGTTGTTTTTTCATAAAGCATTTGGGATGCATCTGTGGGTGTGTATCGCAGCTGAATTTGTTTACTAAATCTTTTACTGTTTTCCAATAGTCACTGGTTTATTTTACATTTTCAAACTTATGATTGATCAACCCATCACCTGTTGAGCTCAATCACACAGATGATCAGTATACTTCTAGATGATTTAACATTGTATGCACCTTTTGCTGATGGGAAGTGGCGTCACTGCTTAGAATTACCCAATTACATTACTGGCATACACTTTTGCCATAGGAGCTCTGGTGCTGTCATGCATTTCTCTAGTGTGGAGAACATAAGCATGCATTTTTGCACTTGCCAAAAAATTAATCATGATTGTAGGGAAGGGCAGCTCTCACAGCGGATTTAAGTGCATTCTCTATTTTCTCTTTTTTTCTGTGTACAAAGCTGGAACTTTGTGTGAACTGTGAATTAATATTGGTTCTGGTGTATGAATCTTATAGTGTCCTTAGTCTTTAGTGATTGATTTAGATTCATCTGTGTAAAATCCAAAGTTCATCCAAACCTAGAGTCACCAGACCTTTGCTTTAAACTGTGTCAGAGTGTTTTTGTCATTTTGCGTGTACTGTATTTATTTTTTGCTTCACTATTAAGTAACTATCACAGAATCTGTGGTTAGACATTTTTAGCCAAAGTGATGATATGATAACTCGTATATGCACATTTTAAGATTCAGAAGTAAAGCAGTTTGCTGGACATCACTAAAAGCCAACTTAAATAATCTTTAAAAGGTATTCAGCTTAATCAGATGCCACCTTTTTCCTGACTTTCTTCTAGAATAAAGACATTGTTTTTTCAAAGGCTGAGCACCCAGCTGTATTACAGTGTAGTGCACCTGGCCCCTCTTATGATCACACTGTGAGTTGCTATACATGTATCTTATCTCAATACGGACCCTGTTTCCTGCTGTTTCAGTCCAAAACCACCCACAGCTTATTTAAATTCTACTATAATTGGATATCTTATTGGACATTCTTTGCCAGGTTCGCGGCTCAGCCCACACGATGACTATTGAACCCTTACCTTTGACCCTCGTGACCCTGCTGCTCCTACTGCTGTCAACATGGGACCCACGCTGATCAGCATTGAGAATGATCCTGAGATGGGCAGAGAGAGAACAGACGGAGAGACGACCACATGCTGCATGTTTTGTGGTGAAGTTAAGTATTTAAGTAAAGGAGTTACTGTAAGCAAAGCTTGGCCACTCTGATTGTTTCTGTTTTGGGTGGCCCAGCTGATGGCACAGGCTGTTGATTTATGACAGTTGCAGGTGCACGGTATGCATTTTTATATTACTGACCTCTACATGTTTATTTGTATTTAACTCTAGTAGGATAGATTGCACAGCACTACTGACTTTTTTGAAGAGAGATGTAAATACAAACAAATATATATATATTATATATATTTATATGAAGAGATTCTATAGTTGATAATGGCTTGATGTGTAAATAGGGATTAATATAGAACAAGGCAGATTGACTTGGACGTTACAGGATGTGTGTTTTGGTCTGAACTTTACACTATGTATACCCCACAGAGATTGAAACTTGATAGAATAACAGCCTTTAGTGTTAAAGCAGAGAACTAAAGATGGGCTGGAAAAACACATTCAGACATTTTCCCAGAGAAAACAATTACAGTATGTGATACTTGAGAACACTTACAGATGGCTGTGCAGCAAAATGTAGAATTGAACAGTTTGGCGTGTAAGTGTGTGCAGATTGACGCCCACTTTGTCTTTGCATTCTCTGTGTTATTTTCATGCAAGGTGGGTGATTTTCCTATTTCTGCTGAGGTTTATTTTAACTGTGGAACAGTTCCTCAAAATATTAATTCTTACGAAAATGACTCCCAAGAGAGTGCGTCCTCCGGTAGTATGTCATTTCTAGGTTTATAATAACTTGAACTTTCCTGGTGGTTGTGGGGAAAATGGGTAGACTGGTGTTTTATCAAGATGCACAGTATGCAGAGTTGTAAAAACACTTCAGGGAAGAATATAACAGCTTCCATTTCTTCTAATTCAGTTTCCCTTATAGGATGCTTCTGCCATCATTAACAGGAAGCTCTGTGTTATTAACTAGCTCGGATATCTTTATTTTGTTTTCTTGCTTTCATCAGTTGAGACTGTTTATTTCTGAAGGAGCGCCACTGACAGATGAAACACCTTAAGAAATACCATTAAGAGCTCAGGTGCGCGAGTTATCTGGGCAGCGAGCCCAACTACCATGTAAGCTTTACAGTCAAATCTGTCAACAAATGTACTATTTTAATCTTATTACAATTTAAGCGTTATACCCACATGAGATTAGATTTTTGGACTCAAGCCAACTGTTCCATCTTTCACAGCCTTTCACTCGACCACATGCATGAACCACCATCACAAAACGATGCACAAGTAGAGACCCTGGAAAGGAAAAGTGCATGGTGCAGGTTACTATGTCTCAACCTGGGACTAGTGTGGACTATTAAAGAATGTAATATACATTTTAAAGTATTTTTATATGCTTTTAAACTTTGTAAGACATAAATTCAACCATGTACAGCTCTCATGGGTAATAATTCAAAATTAAATTATCTTCAAAGGTGAAGCTGATAATTTGGTTTAGTCATCACTCTGTGATTGCTCACTTTCACTTGGGAACTACAGATATCCATCAAGCTGAAGCAGTAAGAAATCTTTGTAGTGACTGGCGTATGAAGTCGGTGCATATTTGTATATGAGGTCAAGGCTAAATGTTAAATAGCTAGTAATACTAGTGCTAGTGCTGTGCTACTGTACTTGTCCTCCTTATGTGATGAGGCACGCTGGTGTGCCAGGGTGCAAGCCATGTTAAATAAATACATTAAATGTGTTTTATCCAACTTTAACAACTCTCCTAGTTTAATAGTTTTAGTTTGTTTTAGCAGTTTGCAGGGCCAGGATACACACAGCCTGTTAGCAGCTAAGGTTTCTCTTACCTATCTGAAACTCACTGTGCTAATGTAAACTAAACTAATGAGTCTGATGTTAAGTCCTCAGTAATAAACTTTGTTTTCAAACTTACATCGTACTCTGTCTTTCATTTGTGCATCAGTCGGTGTAAGATGCATATGGGAGCCACAAACAGAAATGAAGCATGGTGTAAATGAAAATGATCTCATATATTGAAGGATAGGTTCTACTTAAAGGTTCTGTGTGTTCATGCTCTCATCATTCTTCCCGTTAATCATAGTTAATTAGCAATTATTTTCTTAAAACCTTTACAAAGGAAATGATGGGGAACAGAATCCACAGCTATGTGCAAAAATGTATTCAGGTGGATGTCACCTAAAGTTATAATTTCTTATGTGTGGTTCCCTCTTGAGATTCTGTGGGAGGATAGTATCAAAAAGAAACAAGGTTTGTATTTTAAAAGGCTGCAACTTTGGAGATATTCACCTAATAAAATCAGTTTATCTTTAGATAACTATCTTTAGAGCACTGCGGATATTTCCCTCCATCATACACTAGGCTCGTCTCTTAGAGGGATTTCCTACATGCCTGTATTAACAGCATACGCACCCTGTTTCAGTGTTCATATGGGCACCTTAAAAATTGTGAACATATCCTTTAATGCAGCCACATGCATCTTGAGTCACTACTAAAATCACTTATTGACAATTCGACAACAACTAACTCCAGCATCAGAATCATTTTATACACACTTCCACAAAATGTACGATCACATGCTGTAGGTTAAGTGAAAACTTTTGGATTTCCACTAGAATATAAATGAAGTTCTTTAATTGTGTGAATAATATTTGACTTGCAGTGACCCACTGGTCTGTGCTGCTGAAGTGTAAAAATTAAATTTTAAGCTGTACTATAATACTGCAGATTAAATAGATGGATGTGTAATTGGATTTTCTGACACATCTAAAAAAAATGTTAGCAACGTATTTTGGTTGTTTTTGTTGAGCGGTATATTTTACCAACACTGCATTCACCACATCAGGTTTGCTAAAATGGATTTAAATATACTGGAGTTTGGAGCAATCAGAGCCTTATATAAAATATATATGATGTGGAAACACAGCCACAGCTCTTTGGCCTCTGGCCCTTACTTTGATTGGATTGGCATGGTGAGTAAGTTGGCTCAGGTAGTCTTGTTGGCAGAGGGAACTGCCAGGGGATGATGGGAAATAAAGACATCTTTGAATGCAAATTGCTGAAAGACTGTGAGGAGGAGTGTTCCTGTTCCTCATGCTGATGTTGGCACCTCACGTTTTATTCTGTTTCAAGATGTCTTTAAACACAATGTTTTCTTTTTCAGTTTTTAGCATCAGTGGGTGCTTTGACTAATTATCTTGAAGTGAATACAGGATGCACATTAGCCAAAAAGGTTAAAAGGGCATGTATACTCTAAATATATGAATTAATAGAAAAGCAGGGGTGGGGAAGGAGGTGAGAGAGTCAAAAACAAGGTTGCGTCAGAGTTCATGACTGAGAGAAACAGCAAGATGGGGCATTTACAGCATGTTGTTTCAACAAGCTGATGCGTTTTTTCCGTAGAAGAAGGTTCTTCTTTTGTGCCAGCACTGATGAAATTAGAGCTCTGATAATTTTAACCCTGTCCAAGGCTAATGGTTGAGATTTGTGATATTTAAGTCATATTTATTTTCCAGTGACTGTGTACATGTTGCAGCTCCACATGATTGACTTGACTTTACTGATCGTAAGGATCACCCAGGAAGCACACCTGTCTGCCTCAGAGACACCGAACAACACACATTTGATTTAAAGATGATTTATTAAATGCTATGTCACATTTTCCTGATTATGTGCAGACACTTGAAGATGCAGAACTGCAGCCTAAGGATTAACAGATCCTCCAACATCGGATCTGCTGAACTTTTAGTTACTTTCACTGTAGCTGTGAATATGAAAAGACAATTGTTTCTAAAATGCCTCTGGGGGTATAAAAGATCCTCTGATATCAATAACATCTGATGGAATCTAAACTGCAGTGGTGTGGCATTATTCTGAACTTGGGTTAGGCATTTAGGTCTCCTTTAACCCTGAAAGCTGATCACCTTCACTGTGGTTGGCTGCCTTCTTATACCCACAGTATCATGCCAACATAGAGTAGCTCTGCTGAAGCAATCGGGGATTAAGTGTCTTGTTTACAGGCACCTGAACAGCACTTTCTGTCTGACAGAGCACTGAGTCATCAAATTCACCAATTCTATTCCAACCATCTGAACAATGATTTAAACCAGTGTTTTTCTTAACTGTTATCAACAAGAGCAAAAGTCTACACTCACTTCATTAGATGATGAACCTACAGCCATGAACCTGCTCTTTGGCCTTCCTCTTCTCCTCCTGTCTTGCAGGTCCTTCCTTTAGCGTTCTTTTCCTGATATACTGCACATCCCTCCTCCACACATGCCAAAACCATCTAAGTCTTGCCTTACTCACTTCGTCTCTGAACCGTTCTACTTGTACTGTCCCTGTAATATGCTTAATCCTAATCCCATCCATCCTCATCGCTCCCAATGAAAATCTCAGCTCCTGTCTTTTTGTCAGTGCCACTGTCTCCAATCCAAACAGCACAGCTGGTCTCACTACTGTCTTGCAAACCTTCTATTTCACTAATACAGACACCCTTCAATCACAGATCTCTCATCGCGCTCTTCTCCACCCACTCCACCTTGCCTGTACTCTCTACTTCACTTCTCTTACATGCTCTCGCCACCTGAACTCCTTGCAGCTACACCCTTCCACCACAGTCCATGGAGACTCCTCTGATCTCATCCGTCAACCTGTTAATCACCACTGAAAATAAGAGGGGGCTGAGAGCCGACCCTTCATGCAAACCCACCTGCACTTTGACCCAGTTTGTCATTCCTACCACACACCTACTACAAGAGTTGTTTGTAGGTGTAGTTACAATATTTTGGTCTGGACTAAAATGGTGGACGGTGGTGGGCAAGATTTAAAAGTCTCCTGTCTCCTGTCTATTCTCTCTTGACTGTTGTAACTGGTTTGGTCCTTCATCATTAACGTCACGCTGTTTTCAGGTTGAAGCAGGTTCGCCTTGACCTGGATGCCAGCCAGTTATTCACTCCCATGTCATCATGTCAATGTTGATTGCCTATGAATGAGATATCTTGAATAAACACCTACTTGGGATCATAGATGGCAGGTAAGCTATTAAGGTTTCATTATCTGTATGAGTTATTGTTTGTAGGTGCATAGTGTGTGACATACTTCTAGATACAGTAGAACTGAAGGTGGTCTGCTGTTGTGTACTGTAAGAATGACTGACATGCGAAGAGTGTCACTGATATAAAATCTGCTGAGAAGAAATTACCGGTTATTTTCACTTGCAAGTTTGAAGCAGGACACAGCTGAACCGAAAAGTGCTTCACTGCAGTTCAGAATCACAGACACACTTGCAGGTCTCTATATGCAGGTCGTAGCAGGCTAAGTTGATTTGTCTTTCATAATTTTTTCTACCTGACATCTTCATGCTCTGATGCATCACAGGCATGCTTGGAAATACTGAGTGTTGATGCATCGGCATTTTACTAAAAAGCGTTTGTGTGTGAGAGCATATGGAGAGCAAGTTGTAAAGGATGGCGAGGAGGGAATAGATTGAAAAATTGCGAGTATTTAAGTATTAAAACTTCCTTCTCTAGAGTATCTGGGCTTAGTCAAGGCCAGATAAAATTAGTGTAAGAAGTTCAGATGAGGACAAAATAGAAGAAAAAAGACTGAGGGTGAGTTTAAGTGAGTTCAAGAACTTAAAGCTGATCAAACTGGTTCAGTCTTGGCTTGACTAGCCTCAGGAAAATAACTCTTAAGGTTTGTAACTGAATAGAAACTTTGGTGGGAATGTTCTTCATAGTCTTAGTATAACAGGACTTTTTTTATTGTAAGTCATAGACGCTGAATAGATGTTGCCTAACTGGCAACATTTACACATTACTGACATGGTGACCTGAGGTAATTTCTGATCCTGAAATCCTAAATATGGTGCCAAAAAGAAAGCTGAGATGATGCACACAGTATCCACATTGTTGCATGAATAAATGTCCTAAATATCAACTTGAACCAGTTTCCAGTGGTGATGTTTGAATCTGATATTTAATATATCACAGGCTCTTTGTGTAGAGGAACCATCTCCTCCTCCTCCTCTGTTGCTTAATGGGAAATATTGATATTTTTATTTTCCGTGTTTATAGCAGTTTCAGGAAAGATTTCCACTCAATGTCTTACTGGATGTGGCACAATATTTGTTTTCCTGTGAAATGAAATTGCTATTTGACATGTTACTCATCACTCTTAGTATTAACTGATATAAAACAATGTCTCATGTGGGCTTTAGTGGGTGGTATGTGCCAATCTCTTTTAACACATTAATCCTAATAGCACTCAGTCTGCCAAGGCAATAAATCATTGGCTGGATTAACACTTGCCCTGACGTTACAGTGACGTTAGGTGTGTGAGTGTAAGTAGGATTAAGTGATGTATAACTTTTTCCCTTGTTTGATTTTTCGCCAATGATGGTCTGTCCTTCAGATGACCTGAAAATGAAGATGGACATGTATCTCATTCACAAATGAGTCAGTACAGACCACAGCAGATTGTATATGGAGAATAATAAATACCAACTGAGATGTTGGTTGTCACATTGCACACTAACCGTGTTTATAGTAGATTGTGGCAGTTGGAAAATTTAATTAAGAGAAATACCTGTTCAGGCCGCTGACAAGGAAATCCAGAAATGATTCTACCTGCCTTAGTGTTTGCACTTTGCAGCAGCTTCTCCTTAGTGTAGTTCATTTATAAGAGATTAATTGAATCAGATTCCAGGTAATCACAACAACTTTTTGACTTATCACAGCAGGAAAAGTGCAAATGTAAAGCTGAATTTCGTGCAGCTGCTTCAGTTTAAGCATCATGGCACAGTGCAATTAGCCTCTGTGTTGCAGCTTACCACTAAACTTTCTGCTAAAGTCGACCATTAGGTTTGAAGATCAGCTGCACCTTCAAACGTTTAAAAAGCAGTGGCTGCATTTTGCAGAGGGCAAGTCTTGTCAGTTTCTTATTTTGTCTTAAAATCGTGATTTAGAAGCTCTTAATTTCATTTAGCTTTAATCACAGCTTGTCTTATTCTGTTTTACAGTATACCCTCATATTATAACTACAAAAACATACAAGAAGAACTTTGCAAGTCTTGATTCATTTGATTGGTTCAGGGTAAACTACATGGCCAAATTTGCATACAGTCAACTATGTTGCCTCTGCACCATTATTTATGGCTTTATTATCTAGTGAGATAGCAGGAAATTATAGAGGACAAAGATTAGAAATTACATTTCTGAAAGGGATGTGGTTGGAAGCAAACCAGGGACACTGTTCCTTATGGTTAGTGCCCTAAACTCTTAGGTCCTTAGCAGGACATAAACTGTATATGTGATTGCTGAGCATCCAATTCCAAAACCATGGTCGTTAATAAAAACAGTCTTTGTTCTTCTGGGAAAACCTCCCACTAGATTTTAAAACTTTTGCTCCCATTCACCCGCAAGAGCTTTAGTGAGGTCCAGTGCTGGGTGTTACGGCTTGGCTCACATACGGTGTTCTTGTTCATCCCAACAGGGATGTACAGCGTGTTGAGAGCTGTTTTATGACTCACATACTCTCGTTTTGCAGAAATGTATTTAATTTGCACGGCACATTTTGTTTCATACTTTTACTTGTAGAAGAACATCTGTCCCTGAACTTCAAATCCTGACCTCAGTGTCACTGTTTAAGTGGCTGTGGTGAAAAGATTTGACGGATGTTTTAAAGCTGCAAGCGAACAGAACTGTGTGGTGGCAGAAGTCAGGGTCTCTCTAGCTTTGAAAGTCCCCCGCCTAAGGATGTAAGACTTGTAGAAACAGTAGCTTCTTTAAAAACTTTCTGAACATTATAAATGTTAATCAAACATGTGTTTTTAGAGGCATATGATGTCATATATTATTTCACTCTTTTTTTTATCTGATTTTATTCAGTTTTCTTAACATAATATTTATTCATTTAGTTGTGGTGACGCAAAGTTCTTGTAAATTTCTTTGTAACTATCTTTTGAAGTTGTATAAAAACGACTGAAATCTGGTCTGGACACGTGCAGAGGAGGGATGGTGAATATATTGGACAAAGGATGATGAGTATGGAGCTGCGAGCCAGGAGGAGGAAGAGGAGAAGAGGAAGACCTCAGAGGGGGGTTATGGGTGCACTGAACACTTTTGCAAAAGAGCATTTTTCATTATTATGATTTTTCATTTTGAGGACTCAGTAGGAATAATAAAACGAACACACTCTCCCTTTGTGTACTGTCATGTTCCATTAATGAGAAAAGATTATCCTTGAACATAACTTATTCTCAAGACCTGCAGGTGGCGCTGTTTAACCCCGGGTCCCTGCAGCAGGAGACACACGGGCATTCACACACACAAAGAGAGAAAGAGAGAGAGAGAGCAATAACACACTGCAGCACTCTCCCACCGACACATTTCTCTGTCCCAGAGCCTGGAAAGGCGGATTCACAGTGAAGCTCTTTTGCCTTAAAACCTCATTTCAAATAACGGATTTTGTCTTTTGTTGACTTTAAACCGGTTCATTTCCATAATCATGACCCGGTAGTCAGCCTGTGGACCGGCTTTGACTGAGCGACACCTGCTCTCTCTCTCTCTCTCTCTCTCTCTGTCTGTCACACACACACACACACAGAGAGACAGACACACACTCTCTCTTTATCTCTTCCTCTTTCTTTTGTCTCCGGCATCTCTGCAGCTCACAGGCAGCAGCAGCGAGGAGGAAGGAGAGGAAGGGGAGGAGGGAAGAGCGGGGTGTACCTGACACTGGGTACGGCCGCGCGTCGCAGCTCTCTTATCCCGGAGAAACAGCCCGAAGTGGCCGCTGCCGCTGCCGCTCGCCTCATTACTTAACCCGAGCTTCGTGCACGCTGGACGGGGAGAAGTGCGTCAGCTGTCACGCTGAAAACTCTTCAAAATAAAAAGTCCAACAAAAAACTGACGACTGTAAGAATCTCGGATCAGAGGTCTCCAGGATTTTTCTGACTGCACTTAACAAGATGCGTCTCCGGGCACTTCTGTGCGCCGTGGTGTGTCTGTGTGCAGCACCGGGCCCGGTGGCCGGGGCGGAGAGAAGCTGCGCCGACCTGCGCCAGTTCTACACCGGGAAGGGTTTCACCTTGGCTGGGGTACCTCAGACTGAGCTCTCTGGTGAGTTTGGAGTTTCTCTTTTGACTTGCTGTTATCGCGCAATGTTACTATCTAATGATGCAGTTCTCAGTCATTTGTGGGATTTCTCATCTTATTGTCCTCACTTGTTAGTCGCTTTGGATAAAAGCATCTGCTTTACCAAGTGACACAATATACACATAAATGTAGTAGGGTTTGCAGTTTCCAATGAAAATACTCTTCCTAACATTATTCTTCATCATATAGGACAAAATGCTTGTTTAAAGAAGGTTTCATGCTATTCACGTTAAAGAAAACTGCACATTAAGCTTGTTTAGCCAGGTCTTGAGTTGCATTAACTTTTTATTTGTATTGCCTGCTTATATTTGACTACCTACCAGCTTATGTGTCTTATTGTGTGCTAGCCTCTCTGTACACTCCTGTTTCCATTTATCTCAGCTGAGCAATGCGCTGACTTGAAGTGTTTCCTAGTCTGAAGTCTGTGCTGCAGATCTCTATAATAATCCCTTTCTGGGGCATTTTCATTGTCTGCAATGGGCTAGAATCACACGTGGGTGTAAACCATGGCTGATGTGGAGCTATTATTGTCTGCTCTGTGCATTTATTGTTGCTTGCTGATGTTAGGACTGCAGGTGTGAACAGCTTTTAATATAAACTACAGAGGAAATGACAGATTTGCCTTCTGGTCATGTTGGATAACAGTTAGACACTAGTGCATTTCTTCTTGTCTGTTCTGCTACTGCGGGTGTGTGTGTGACTGAACTGGTGCTTAAAAAGCCTTTTTTTGTCATTAGCATAAACTAATAATTTAGACTAGCCTGGGGAAATATCCAGGACAAACGCTGCAACAAAGTTGAGCTGGACAAGAGAAGATAGGGATATTTGTCATGGTTCTTTTATTCTGTGTCAATCAGTCAGGCTATCACACATGTAATCAATCAGTCAATTACCCAGCCAGTCAGATAATCAATCAGCTCAAGATCCAGTCAGTCAGCCAGGAATCACATATTAAAGCCTGTATCTCATCCCTCTGGTATCCACTCTTCACAAAGGCTGATTAAACTGTCTTGGCCTCGAGGAAAGTGCAGATGGGAATTGTGAAGCTGAGTTTTTTTTTTTTTTACCCCTTTAAGGCAATAATCTGTCGCTCAGTGTCTCTTCCCACGTTTCACCTAAAGATGGACAGAAAGCTGTGGCCTTGCAAAGGAGGAGATGAAGCGAGGTGGGATTGAGGTGCGAGCGCGTGTGTTTTCACATTCTGTATGATCTGAAGGTCATTTCATGATGGGTCAATGAAAATAGTCTCGTGTGGGCGGGCGAGGTATTAATATTGGATGCGCGTGTGTGTGAGTGTGTTACTGAGATTGAGAGCGACAAACAGACGAGTGAGGAAAAGAAACAGAAAACAGACAGACGCTGAGGCAGGTTGACAGAAACGGAGTGAGTCACTCAAGGTCTCTGTCACTACTTCATGCACGACCATGGAAGCTGCCCGACACGACAATCTCTCTCCCCTTCCATTACAAACTCAAATTTTATTGACAGATGAAAAACACAATGCTTCACTCACTTGGACCTTGATCTGCTCTAGTTATTTGAGCAACAGTTCTGCCTTCCCCAGAACTCATTAGAACTGACAACCAGAAAGGAACAGAAGGATGGCGACATGCAGAAGAATTCCCCAGAACCTGGGCTCCTCAATCTTTCTCATCTCAGTGACCCAAGATTGGTAAATTTAGCTTTTCCACTCGGTGAGAGGCAGACTCATCTGCAGTCCTGTCTCACTGTCACTCAGGAGCATGTTGGTGTTGACCACGAGTTTCCCCATATCGTCTGCAGTAGACCTGTTGTTTATATTTGAAACAACCTTTTCTTGCACCTTTAAGGCCTTTACAGGAAAATGATGTCCTTTTGATGCCATGGCTGCTCTGCAGCTGCAATTTGCATTTGCTTCTTGATGTGTTTTTCATTTTCTCTCAATGTTAGCACGATTTGCAAGCGTGCTTGCAAAATATGCACAAAATTAACTACTTTCACTCCACAGGTCTGTTTTTGTTAAAAGAGCTTTTGGTATTTTCATTTCTTTTTCACTGCTGCTAAATATTCAAAATGAAATGACTATGAAACACTTTCAATTGTGACACTTCAAACTGAAAAGACAGAAAAATTTAAGGTTTTACAGATAAGAAAACATTGTTTATGTAGACTAGTTAAAATAGTTTAATTACAAAAAGCATCACTAAATAAATGGAATTCCTTTAAGGTATATGAATAATAATATATTATTATTATTACATAACATGTAAATATTTTTTGTCCTGTCAGTAAATACATATTGATGCATATCTTATGCATTTGATGTCAGAGATTGAAATTGCAAGTACTGTAAAAATCAAATTACATGACATTTACCCCAGGGAAATGGAGAGAAACTATAATGCGAAACCAATGATATATCCTTTTTCAGAAGGAGACATGCACTGAAGTAACCTTTTGCTCTGAAGACATGTTTCAGTTCTGTGGCCTTCCTATGCACAAAGACTCACATTTTGAGGAACAAAACTTGATTGTTTCCAATCACAAGCAGCTCCATGATAAGCATTATCATGGCTAGCTTCAGTTTACTTGCCACACTATTCCACAGAATAATGCTCCTGGTTAAGGATGCATAGAATTGGAGATTTTAAAGTTAGAAACATATGCATATTTGAAACCTGAAGCACAGTGAAATGCCACCAGTAAAACTGATCTACAGTATAAAATGTTTATTTCCAGGCCTAAAGAGAGTGTGAGGCCTGTATTAGTAAGTCGATATCATAAATATCATAATTCCAAAGTGAACAGTGTATAATATGACAAGTAGATGCTCTACATTCCTACCCAGAGTTGAAGAAAAGCCCCTATTCTTCTCACTCCCTGCTCAAACCTATTGTCCCATAGGTTAACACCATCTGAATGGGAGTTGTCTTTCTTGCTGTCTGCCTGTCTTTGTGCCTGCGAGCGTTTTTAAACTCAAATACATCGTGCCCTTTACCCTGTCAATCGTTTGACTAGCTCGTCCTAGAGTGTGTGCGTGTTTTTGTGTGTGTGTGTGTGTTTAAAAGTAAGTGAAAGCCAACACCTTCTCCGAGGGAGACACTTGCACATTCACTTGGACTTTTTTTTTTTCTCATTCATTTGTTCACATTGTCTGTGCAGGGCAGCACACACCCATGTGATCGTGTGACACAAAGAAACAGAGAGACTATACAGTATATCCTTCACACTTCACATCCTCTATTAGATGATACTGAGTTTGGATGCTTCTGTGTGTGTGTGTGTGTGTGTGTGTGTGCGGCGTTTTGGAGCCTAAATATAGAGTATTTATCGCATTGTTGCTTTTTTGAAAGAACATAGAGGAAGAACAGTGACAATGTGTGTTTGAATGGCAGAGGTTAACCTGATACGCTGTGTTTTACGTCAGAATACCTGCAGATTAGGATGCATTACAGATTTAGTTGTCGGCCAATAAGTATTTAACAAGGCTAAGTCTTTAACTAAGCCAATTAGGGCCTCCTTCTCATTCATTTGCACTTACATAATTTCAAAATCGTCATGAATTTTAATCCAAAAAGGTTTTGTATTTGTAAGATAAATCCCTCATCTTAAAAGAGATGTACACACAGATGTAGAAGAATTGCACATGTGCAGCAAGGAAAGGAACCCAGAAGACACGAAGCTCTTTCATTTAAATAAGTGGGCATCATTCTTGAGTCTGGTATCCTGTAAATACACCACAAGACAATGGAAAACTTCATTTATTAATTTGGGCAAATCCAATGTTTAGATCTGCATCTAATTTTCACCTATAAGGTGCCTTTCAAGTCACCTGCCTCCTGTATTCCATGATCTATTCGCAATATCTGTTATTTTTTACATATTTTCGGTATTTCCACACTTAATTTAACACGTGATTGGAAATACACTTCTCTCAGTGGAACTTTCTTGTGTTCATATGACATCCTGCTCCTGTTGTAATAATGAATGATGAAAGTACACATGCACACCCTCAAACCCTCAGTACTGTAGAATAACTTGTGCAAAACATTTACCTAATGCAACAGTTGTGTTCCGTAAACTGAAATATCCTTTTTGTGTGAGTTTCACTTGCAATTTGTCTGGTGAACCTCTAGATATTTTCTTCCCTAATTAAATTCTTTATGCTTAAAACTAGTTTGCAGTATCCAGTGCATCTATTAAAGTACTGTATGAGAACCCTGCAATACTACGAAGCTAAAGAACATGCAAAATCAAAGTGAGCCTCACTGTTTTACAGTTTACGTCACTGGTGCTGGTTCATATCTTCCCACAGTCTCTGTGAAAACTGTGTGTGACTTTTTTTTACGCAGTATATGCATGAGACAGTAAATTGATAGTGTCTGTCATCTGTCACACATCACATGCTCACCCAGGCGCTCACAGCAAATGCAATCAAGCGGAACCCTGAATTTCCCAGTCCACACACACTAGGTACTGTATATGCACACAAACAGTCTCTCTCTGTTCTAACTTTTACACTCCCTCTTCTTTCCCCTTGCTGTTTGTCTCATTCCAGTTTCCACCTCTGCATTGTTTTTCTAGACAGACTCAGATCACTGAGTGCAGGGTTGTCTGTGTGTGTGTGTGTGTGTGCACGCGCGCATGTTTGAGGGGGGTTTGGTTGGCAAGATCTGTTAAAAGCAGAGCTGTGAATCTTTCATGATGTCTGATGCAGCGACATAAGAGAGACAGGCGGAGGTAGAGGTGAGGAGAAGAGGGGAGAGGATGAGAGGAGACCAAAAAGAGGATGAGAGGAAGGGAGGAGGCTCTGTCCTGGTTGCATTTCTTCCTTCATCCTCCCTTCGACGAGTGAGTAGAATTACAACTAGTTTGATACTGGTACTGGCTCCTGTTCTCCAAAACCCTACTGATCACTTTTATTTATCTTTGCAATAGTCACTGAATTTGATCTGTTAACATGAGTTTACACTAATTATTGATCCCTTTTAGTGATTTGTTTTGGGCAAAAACAATAATTCAACCTTCACAAATTTTATTATATGGACTAAGACAAAAGAAAAAGAGATCCAGTCCGTTCTGGATCTGGGATATTGCCACCGTGACAAAATCTCCAAAACTACTGTTTAATATTTTCCTATGCTATCAAAGTTACATTGAAGCTTTGTCCCTACTCCAGCAACTGCAGCAAGGCGAAAAAGGCGAAAGGCTAATGTTAAGCAGCCAAACACGGCAAAGTTAACAACAAATGACAGGATGACGTTTCGTTTTTTTCTTAGCCTTACGCTGCAAAACAAGCTGTTGCTTCCTGTGAGGATGCTAACCTTTTGCCAATATATAATCAAGTCAAACTGACGAATGCAAAGATCAGAGTTCTCCTGAATCCCTATGATCAGTATGATCAGTATGTAGAATAGAAGTCGTGGGTGGAGAAAAGCAAAAAAAAGCTTAGAAGCAAAAGCCAAATCAATCTTTGCACCTAAAATCAATGTGGTACAAACCAGCATAATTTCTCGATAACCCCCGTCTTTCTTTACCTCTGCATTCCCCCCTTCTTCTTCTCCCCCGGCTCTAGTTTGCACCTTTTCTCCTTGTTCCCTCTCCTCCCTTTCATGGTATATTCCTCCTCCTTATCAGAGGCTATTTTTACTTTCTCCTCCTCTTCTCAGCCACCCTCTCATCTTCCCCTCCTCTCTGGGAGCTGAGCGTCCATCTGTTTTCCAAATGAAGAGATGAGTTGTTTGTCTGATGTGGTGCACTCTGTGGCTGCTTGGTTGCTCTATGAGTCAACACTGTTCATACATATGCTCGGTGGGGCCCCCATACACTGTGTGTGTATGTGACTGAAGAGATGGAGATTTATTTGTATCTGTGTCACTTGGATAACAGGCATTTCCATGAAGTGAGATGAAATGGTGCATAACTTGTTGTACTGGCAGCTTCTGAGCTGAGATTAATTCAATTCAGTTCAGTTTATTTATATAGCGCCAACACAAGTCATCTCAAGACACTTTACAGTGTTTAACGTTTACGACCTTACGGAATATAACTATATATAGAAATACATAGAAAACCCAACAGTTCAATTTGAGCAGAACTAGGTGACAATGAAGAGGAAAAGCTCAGTGATGGTGAGTGGCCATCTGCCTCAACCGGCTGGGCTGAATAGAATGAAAAGAACAGCAGGCAGCGAGAGAAGAGAGACAGCAGCCGATGAAACACTGGGCAGGTTGGTAGATACTCTGGGGTGCAAATCCCCAAACCTGCTTATTTTTCTTTATTAGCACCTTTATCGTCAAGGCCCCCTTCACCCTGTTGTTCTGCAAGTTGTTCTGATTGGCCAGAAGCCTGCTGGTGAGCTTGAATGTTTAGACCATTAATTGAGAGTTGTCAACAGATAATTCATAATGAAAGTAATTGCAGTTTAGATCCATTATTACTGCTGCATTCATTTTGAGTGTATCATTAACAGACCTTATTGTCATTTTAATTGATGGTTCACTCCTCCTATAAACAGGAGTAACGGACTAACTTTTCCAAAGGTGCCAGCACACAGTTCCTTACCATGCATTCACAAGACTTCACTTCATCTAAAGCATTTTAATAACTTCTCATGACGGTGAGTACAGACGACGGCAGTGGATGGGATTTGTCAGGTTAGCGCGTATACCGTGCACTTCAGCTCACAGCTCTGCATATTAACTGTCATGCATTGTGGTTTGTAATTTCAGGGAAGGACACAAATGCCGTCTCTTCACTGGGTTATCTACAGACACACATACCTGAGACCATACGGCGCTCTGCTTTCCTTTTTAACCACTAACAGTGTTTCACACACTGCCTTTGAGTGCCTGTCTGCTTTTCATTAGTTATTACAAGTAGTAATTGTTTTAATTTAGGTTACTGCAAAATGAGACAGACAGACCAAAATAAACATCTGTATCTTTAGGAAACTTTACACAGACTGTCAAGTTGCTTTGAGCTTTTAGAGTATTTTTTGATGAGGATGTGATGCAGTGCAATACTTAACATTACATAATCACTTCTAATCACATAGTTTGTTAATCTTTTCTTGGTCTCTTTCTAAAAGAGAATGTAAAACCATTTGTGCTTCTGTACAACACAGGATTCCTCTGACTCCTCTCTTGTTGTTCAAGCCGCGCAGTATCTTAACTGAGAGGTCACAGCAATACACACGCACTGCCCGACCCCAGCACTGATGGGATCATGGCGAAGAGTATTATCACAGGCAGATCTCATTGAGTGTGACTGGGTGTCTGTTGCAGGTGCATCTGTCGCGACTTTACAAGATAAACAAACAGACTTGGCTCTGGTTTCCAGGAGCAACAGAGGGTGCTGATCATTTTTAATACATTATTTGTTGGTTTGTGAAAAGAGTAAGTTGGCGATGTGTTGCCATCTAACACACAAGATGGACGCACACGTTACCGCCAGTCAGTATCCTGTGATCCAATGAGCAGTGTGGTTAGTTAATAGAAGGACACATCACTGTGTATTTGTGTGTTTCTGTGCATGTTAGACTCAGACAGAGGCCTATAATTAGACATGTTGCTGTGGAACCCCATGTGTGCTTTTCTGTAAGCCTGACTGTGCTCTGTACAACCAGTCTCCTTTTACTTTTTATCATTTTAACCTCCTGAGTGTCGGCTCAGTGGCTATTTCATGTTATTTTTTATTGTTCTTTTTATTGGCATTTCTGCTTTATTACATAGCTTGCCGTCGGGACTGGCAGAAAAGTTTATTTGATAGAGGTGGCGAACTGCATAAAATCGGCGCCTTGGCTCATAACGTTTTGAACAACGTTTTGTCATATTACACAGCAGTTTTTGCAAAACTGCATTTTGATTCTTCTCTGATTTTGACAAACAATGTTTGCATTTAATAGCCATTAAAACACATAATTTATTTTAATTAGATTTAGCAGAAGTAGCCTCACGCACAAATCAAACAGGCTCCCTTCTTACACCATCAGGTCTATCACAACACCTTCATCTTTACACAGAGTATAACTATATACAGAATTATGTAGAAACAGTTTAAGATGAACAGAGGAGCATTTGTGGTTTTCAGCGTCCTCGTTTCAGTTACAGGAAGTAGAAGGCACATGAGTGGGTGACCATCTCAAGCTAAGGTTGGCTCGCACGTCTTTGTCGCTAAGTTAAACATAGTAGTTGCTATGGTGAACATGTCTTTTCACTTCCAAAGTACATTCAGTGTACAACATTTATTATAAAGTACATTCAAAAGTACATATTCCATATATACAGTAAATTTTGATGTTTTTATTTCAATGACACATGATAATTTAGTTGAAAATCAGTACAGCATATGGATAAAGATCAGGAAAAAACCCTTTAATGGAGCATAAGTGGAGAAAACCTCAGGGAGTGGAACAGTGGAGCGATCCCTCTTCAGGGACAATAGATCAATGGAATAGATCTTGTGTACAGAGTAGAATAACACTGTAAAATTACAGTATGAACAAACATCATCACAACGTTATGGATAAATTGTGAACATAAATAAAGAATATTGATCTAAGAAGAAGTTGAGCAACTTCCAGAGCTCTACAAACGGCTAAGGCCTGAGCCACATGACCTTCTCTTCCTCATATTGTACCCGTACAGTGCATTTAGCCTGATAAACAGACCGACTTATCATTCTGTTTTCACTTCAGCATTCAGGTCGACATTCTGTTAACCTTTTATGTCTGAAAGGTGTTTATTTTGCCAAACAAATGGGTTATCACGGTTCAGCTGTCTGATTCGTCTCCCCCATCAATATAGACAACAGTAGCATCAGCAGCAGTGGCTTTGGCAAACAATGCACGGAGTCAATTAAGGTGCATGGACTGATTTTTGATACTGAGAGCATCACAGCCTGGGTGGCAGTGCTGGGGGATGGGTTGCACGCATTTATCTTGATCTTGTCTGAAGGGGATCCACAGTGTCAGTAGTGACTAAAGTGTCTGACCCACCGATGCCATTATCAGTTGACACCAAAGTCGCAGGAGTTAAAGTATTTTATGTCTGTCAGAGCATTAGTTCAATTAAGCTGTGTGGTTTTTCAGAGGGTTTAGAACCAGGTAAGAGACAGAGACTCATTCAAAATTGAGCCCTGGTCTCCATCTAAGAAAATTCTTCTTGTCCTGTTTTTACCAACTGCCTGGGGGCTGCTGTAAAAATGTGTCTAAATAATGTCTGGGTTCAGGGGCCAGAGCCAGTCTCAGATGGTAAATTTAAAACTTAAAACTACACGTGTCAGTGTATTAATCCTCTGTTAGAAAATCATATGGCAGAAGATGAATTATATAAGTCTGTTTTTGCTTTAGTCAACCCTCCAGCTCCCTTGATGCTTCACTCCAAGACCACGTGGCTCTGCTCCCAGCAGTCGTTGCCACGTTCATTCAGTCTCTCCACTGTTCTGACATTGAAGACTTGACCTGGAAACAACTGATCTCAGACCTAAATTTCCCCCCTCCTACAGCGCTGTGATGCCGCCCGCTGTGAAAGTGCAGGGGCAGAGAATCTGCTCTGATGTGCCCCTGTTAACCCCCCTATTTTTCCACACAGACAGACACACATTCACATACTGTATTCCCACCTCTCATTTGCCACCTTCCACCACCAACGCTGTGCTATTGGATTAGGGGCTGATGTCTAATCTCCTGCTAATCCTGGTTTGTTAATCTATGTGTTAGCAGCTCTCAACTCACAGCATGACAGCTAACGCACTGACCTTGCCACAGAGACAATAATAAACACTCTCACTGAATAATTCCATATTTGCTTTATTTCCTTTTTGACCCCTGCATTTATTCAGCATGTTTGCACTCATAGAAAGTCATTATTTCTCTGGAGACTTTTTTGTCAGAAGGGCTAATGCCTGCAGTCAAAGACAGCTGAAGTTAACATTATAATTATCCATGTACAAACGTGCTCACTTATACTCTGACTCTCCATAGCGTGGCACTCAGCAGTTGGCGTGTATTGTAATTTTTTTATTTATTTTACAGACTGAGTGAAGGGGAGTAAAAGTAGTAGTTAGTTTAAGAGCCTTCAACTACTCCCAGAAATGACATAGAATTATGGCATTATACAGTGAAGCTGGTGCCATGTGAACGCACACATACACACCCTCGCAGGGCAGCAGACGGGGCCGGACTGAAGTATTTTTAGTTCGGTGATGGCATAAAATAAGGAAAGTTTCACTCAAAACACGGCATGCCTACACCTTCTCTCTGCTTCCATTATGACACTTTCTCTCCTTTTGTCACATTCGCTCTGTTATTTGGGTTTTATTAGTCTGGCCTTAAACACTTCAAAGCATCAGCACTGGAATTTGTCATTGTGTTGAATGTTTCCACCCAGTAAAAATGCCAATACTGAAGACAATAGATACAGTATTTTCTATAGAGTATGATGGCAATGCTTTATAGTGCATGTTATACAAAGAATGAGCAAAACAGATGAATGACAAATGTAAGTGGTGGCAAATGTAAAAAGTGCTAGTTAAATAGCTTAATTTGATGTGTGTTGAAGTGCCACTTTTGGCCCAGATGAAGGCGATGTGGTGAGGAAACGGAAGACTCGTCCTTCATCGCTGCTAGTTGTTCAGTGTCGGCTAGGTGCGGTTCTGCCCTTTGTGTCATCTCAGTCCTGTTAAATTACGTCTGCAGTCAAGAATTTTATTATTGACCGCTTTTCGACAACCTTGGCAGATGCTTGTTCTGGGCTGGTGCTGGTTCAACTCGCAAACCTTCTAAGAACCAGTTTGCTTTTATTGCAGGTTAGAGTGAGCCATAAGCTCTGTATGTCGCACAACACTGCATATTTTGGACAGTACTCGTGGACATTTTACGTTCATCCTGTTTACTTCCCTGACACTGTCTACACTAGCTTTAGTATAGTTTATGTTTAGTTTGAGTTCTCTTGTGACGTCCTTGTACGTAGCACCATGGTCCTGGAGATCGTTGATTCTTTCACTGTATACTGTGTATGTTGTTGAAATGACAATAAACCTTGACTTTTGACTGAAATCAGAATTTGTTTATCATGCAAGGCTTTAGAGAAACAAGCATTTTGTTTTTAACTGCATGGTTCACGTGTCTGTCAATGTGAAAACCAACAGGAAGGTGACTGATATGATGCTTGATATGCCCTCCTTTCCTGTTGGTGGGGTACATTGATAGGCTCCAAACCAATCTACTCTACAAGTACAGAAAACTACATCATTTTCATTAAAACTGTACATGATACAACAAAGTGAATGTCGTTTTTATGATCAGCAGGTTGAATTCCATAAGAATAAGAGTCAGTTGAATGACTTATACTTGTATCTTATAGCATTAACGATTATGTTGTGATCGGGTTTAGAAATAGGTTTATTATTAAGTAGACTTCGCGAGGAAAATGCACTCAAATTTACAGCTGTGCATGAAAGTGCCTTTCCTGCACAGTCACATCCTCTTTCGCTCTCTCCTCATGTTTCCTCATGTCTGGTTCTCCACTGTCAAGCTATCAAATAAAGAGCAAGACACCAAAAATAAGAAGAAGTCAACTGATCGTGCAGTGAGAAATGTGCAGCCGTATAAAAGTTGCATTCATGTGACACACTCATCAGATACTTGCTGATTAGAAGGAGTATTGATATAAGCCGAAGCAGAAAAGCAGCATCATTGATTTGCATGTTGACCACAGCTCTGCATGCCGTGGGGAAAATGTGACGAACTGTCACGAAACTGCCGTGCGAGTCTTTTTTTTGGTGATGATGGAGAATCATGCTCCATGGAAGTTTCCAATCAATTATGTAGTCATTCATGAGAAGCTCAAAAAGAGACTCACAAATCCTAAGAGAAAAGATAAAAGCGTCAGATTTATTAAACCCTTAGAAGTAGATTACAGCTTTCTAATTTACTCCATCTTCGCTCTTTCTTTTACTCTGCTTCTGTCTTCCACCGGTGCTCTTTCTCCTCACCTCTCTCTCCTCCCTCCCACCTCTGCCTCGTCTTTCATTTCCTTTTTATTGCCTCCTCATCTCCACATCTCTCTCTCTCTCTCTCCTCTTTCATCATCACAGCTTCGCGGCTCTCTTCTCCTGGATAGTAAAACAGTAAAAGTGTACTTTGGGAGGAAGGCCATGTGGAATGTTAAATCACATACAGGTGCCTTTAAATGGTGACGAGAGTGTGAGACGGAAACACACACACACGCACATAGACGACTACCACTTACCCATCAGCCTCTCATTTAGGTAGCAATAACTTGCCTCAGTAAGTGACAGGGTTATTGTAAGACTCTCGTTAAGAAAGGGAAGCAGCGAATAAACGTCTGACTGAAGGGAATAAATTCAAACCACTGCCCCACTTTTACTGCTCAGCAATAAGCCGCTTTGATGTGGTGTTTGACAGCAGAGCTGGAGCAGACTCAGGATATGTGAGTGTGTGTGTGTGTGTCCGAGTGGTAATTATAAGTCACGTAAGACTGATCACATTACATATAAATGTTACATATGTAATGTGCTCATATTTATAACGTGTGATATTTCCCATGCATGTTTTTGGGCCTGTTTGCACCATACTGTGTGTGATCACAGCTTCCACCGTCAGAGGTCAGGTCACTTCTAATGAGACAGTTACTGCGGTTACATGGTGCAAGGTCACTTCCTGTGGCAAACTTTCATCTCAGCAGGAGAGGAGGAGAAAAAGAGGTTAGGAGCGATGGTCGTGGCATAAGGGGGGAATTAAGTGATGGAAGGAAAATATTTAGAAGTTTGTGCAGAGTGGATGACAGGGTGAGGAGATACTCACCCTGAGATATTTGAGGGGGGACAGAATGACAAGAGTGGATCGATAAAGGAGAACAAACCTGCAAAGATATAGATTTTATTCTTTAGGTCTGGAACAATGTGCCTGGGGATATGAAACCTGCCAAAGTGTTGACGTCTTTCAAATCACTGCTTCAATTATATCTTATTAAAAACCTATTTCTTAGCATCCAGCTATGGTTTATCTTTGTTTTTTCAGCTGCTGCTTTTATTCCTATTATCTAATATCTGGAGTATTTTGTTTTACTTTCACGTTTGAAACCATGTGAAGCACTTTGTATCTCAGTTGATCCACCGTGATGGGTTAGGGATGGATCACATGGACGTTTTTACACACACTCCCCCAGATGATGCATCCTACTCACTTTAGTGACAGCACGCTCTTTTTTTTTTTTTTAGCTATAGCACCATCACTGGTTTGCATGTGGTAGCATGCTGACATGCTAAACTAAGAAGGAGAACATGTTAACTAGCATTTTATGTTTATGTTCTTTTTTCTCTTCTGGAATTACTGTAACTTGGCGAACACAGAGGTAGTATTACTGATGCAATTACCATTAACTGTGAGTTGTTTTAGAAATAACGACGAGCTACATTCAGAGTAATTGTTTCATTATTTGTAATTGCCAACAGAGATGCTCCACCCCACAGGAGAGTTGTTTTTCATACAACTTTATTCCTTTGTCAGCAGCTGAAACAGGTCTAACATCTGGAAACTAGTCATTTGAGAGACTTAAGGTGTGCTTTACAGTGTGCTGAATCAGCTTCAGCGTATGCCATCCAAACCTTTGAGCAAGATTAGTATCGGTGCAGGTTAGATGTGTGATGAAGCGCTTCTACCGCGGCTGAGAGTGTAATTGGATTTACACGTCTCATTTGAACTGCTAGATGCCTCAACAAGGCCCGATATTGGAAACATCACTGGGCTTTCTCAAGTAAAACAAAATAGATCTTGTAATTTTCATGGTACAGATATTGTCATTAATTACTTACAATTAAAGAAAGTGCAACTAAAACTACTTTTCAGCAGTTCAGTAAAGTTTCATCCATTTAGATGCTTAATTATGATTAAGGTTATAATATAAGAGTCTGGCTGTTTTAGTGGTAAGGTTAAACCATCAGGGATTATTTAGGATGTTCACTTATTTAGGAGCAGTGTCATGTTAATAGTATTATACGACCTTTTCAAAACTGGGTTGTGTGTAATACAGAAAAATCTGAGATTATCCTATGTGTTTTATTTAATGTAACCTCGGGGTATTATGTTTGTGTACGTGTACATTAAACGTCTCCCTCTCGTGTGTGTGTGTGCGTGTGTGTGTTATGAAATACAGCGACCTGATCTTCTTAATAATGTGTCTGGTGACCCTGATCCACCTAATGAAGGCCACAGGGGAGCTGCTGATCTGTTTCTTTATAGATGTATTGTTGTTTATAATGTAGATATACATTGTACGTATTAGTGCTTTATAATGTAATAACATAATATCACACTGACTGTTGAAGATACAACCCCTAAAAAAAGTAATTTCAAAAGTAATCACAACATGCCACAGCCTTTCAGTCAGAAACAAAGACTTCTCTATAGCCAGGTTCTTAAATGGTTTGTGTGAGCAAATAGTAATCAGGTATGATTCCTGATATTGCTGCTTGGAGCCTAAAACATTGTAGTAGCTTTTCAGTCGGCATTGATAGTTTTCTTTTTTTTACGTATTATTTTATAGAGTAGTTTTGTACTTGTCTCTTAGCTGTTGGAGTAGATTATGAGATAACAATGGCTTCACTGAAAATTAATTCACACAATAAATCTCATTTGTTTCGACCAGTCAAAAGTCTAAATGCAGATATGTACAATTGAATTTCGACTATTCATAATTCCACTTAAAGATATCTGTAATTCAACACATTTAAAAGATATCTTATTTG